>OMKR01110142.1:0-10953 GCA_900302355.1 Cyttopsis rosea | reverse complement strand
ATAGAAAAGTAATGAGACAAAGATTATATTATATTTTAATTTATAAAGATCACATTGAAATTTGATTATATTTGTTTTCTTTGAAAAAATAGTGCCTATAAAAATACTCCTTGAATTTAGTCCTTGAATTAAATTCTTTAATGCCAGAATGAACCCCGTGTAACACCTGAATAAATTAACTTTATTTTATCTTAACAAATGAATTCATCCATCTATGTGCACCAAAACGTGTCTTGTTCTGTGTGTGTCAATGTCCTCAGGTGGGCTGGGTGTCGGTGAGGGATTACCACACGTTTGTTTGGGCCCTGGTCCCAGCTGACTACCAGGAGGGCAGGGATGTCAACTGCTCTGTGCAGTTCCAGGGTACTTACTTCCTTGCTTTGTAATTGTATTTTATTTCCCATAGTTGGTCGTAATCCATACTATTGCTCTGGCCAAGTCAAATAAAACCTTCAGCAGGAGGATTGATGTTTTCGTAAATTGAATTACTCTTGTGAGGGGGAAAGGCCTGTGTGACTGCTGTGTGGGATAGAGGAAGCTTTATTGTCTGAGATATTTGTGTCACGCACTGTGTTTCCCATTGGGAAAGGGAAGGGGGGGAAAAACAACAATATCTGCTTTTAAAAAAAAAGACAAAGTTCTCCTCTTGCCATGTTTCATTCGGCGGAGCAGGGGATTTGAATCAGTCTGTGTTATGGTTTGAATCAATTCCTTTAGGAACCGGAGGTTGAGTAATGATGTGAGGAACACAATGGCCGGCTACTGTTCCGAGGAAGGCGCTGGACACTGTGACTTGTGTCCTCTGTCCTGGCTAGTGTCAGTGCCATCTGATAAGCCAGAGTGGAGGCAGGACGGAGAGTGGGGGAGGGTGGGGGTGGCAGCAGGTGTAGCGCTGACCTCTGCCAGAGTGATTGATCACTGGGTTAAAATGTATTGCCAATGACATTCTTCACGGCGAACAGAGCTGGTGGAAAGTAGTGGAAAGAAAGTGCTGATTGGTCTCTTATCACCAGTGATGTGGAGATAAAAAGAGAAGATTGCCTGCGCTGTCACCTGCGTCAGTCTCAAGGGGTAGAACGTGGCCCGTAATCTTTGCCATGTGTCATCTCTCACCGATATCGCTCATATTTCCTTGGAGTTTACACTTGGAAGTGAAAGCAGGAAATCATCCTCAAATTAGTCAAAACTATCAAGTGATATGTGTAACGATGAAAAAAAATCATATTAATCATATAAACTGTATATATAAATATATATCATATATATACATATATGATATTTCAGTCAAATTTACAGACTATGTATAACAATGAAAAAAAACATGAATATACTGTATATATATCATAGATATATTTATATAGACATATATACATTTATATATACAGTTGGGTTTATATGGTTTATATTAATGCTATATATTATATGATGTATTTATGACTTGTCATATTTACTTTTTGTTTAGCTTTTGTTATATATATCATAGTAGATTTTTTTATAGGCTAATACTGCTATCATTTTACAGTATATCGTAAAGATTCATATTAACCTTAACCTACTGTATTACCAAGTTCAGAGGTTAAATCAATGTCTTAAATTGCATTTCGCACACATTTCATTCATACATGTCTCTATTACATGCATGTTAGCACGAGTGAAACATAGACACACCATTTAACAAACTGTCCTATGTATATAAATAGTCATTGTCATTAAAGACTCCTTTTCTTTCTAGCGTCCTACCTTCCCAAGCCCAGTGACCAGGAGTACCAGTTTGTGTATGTCGACGGTAAGGGCGAGGCGTGCTCCTGCAGTCCCAACTTCGCCTTCTGCGCCCCCAAGCCTCTGGAGGAGCTTGTCACCCTGGAGGATGGCGCCCACGGAGAGGAGGGCGCCACCGACATGCTGCTGGTGGTGCCCAAGGCGGAGCTGCTGCAGGTAGGCATGAAACAAGGGAGATTTAAGAGGCTGTGTAGTTGGAGGGAACATGTTATGCTGCTTCTTTCAATTTGGCAGAATGAATAAGCATTTGTAAAATGAAAACACGGGTAAATCAATATGCATGTTTATTGCCGTTATAAAATGTTTGTTGATGGCTCCCCCCATGCCGACCCTGGTGCCTCTTCCCTCCCCGCTTCCCCTCAGAGTCGCCTGCAGGAGTGCCTCGAAGAGCGGGCCGAGCTGCTGCAGGCCCAGGAGGTTGCCGCCCGGGAGCGGCAGAGGGAGAGGCAGAAGTATGAGAGGGCCAGGGCGGTCTGGGACGCCGAGCGCAGGGAGCTGGAGAGCAGTGCCGGCCGGCTGCAGGACGAGCTGGACCAGAGCCGGGAAGAGGCTGCGCTGGTGGAGAGGAAACTGAAGGTGCTGCTCATCTGCTCTGTGTACCAGACCTGGTTCTCACGTAGAGAACAACACTCTATAGTGTTCTGTTTCTTTTGAAAAGTATAAACTTCTAAATTACATTGTCTTTGTAGATTTTATTAGATTTATGAAAATATGAAAAGTAAAAGCACAGAAAAAGATTTACCTTCTTGAGATGTTGAGCCTGTAATATTAGGCCCTGTCCACACGTATACAGGTTTTTCTGAAAAATCTCTGTCTACACGAGAACGGAAAAACAATTTAAAACGTTCACATAAACACTCCAGGCCAGTAGGGGGCGATAATATCTCTTTATGTCTTAACTTTATGTCAAACACCACAGAAGAACATTAGGATGCGTATTGAGGTTCTTCTTGAGCACTGCGATCATAATATTCCTACACAACACTGTATGGGCCGCGGTTCCTGAAGTTGGAGAGACTTTTAAACTTTTAATGGCGACACCGGCCGTCGCTCGTAGGTTCCTGCGTGAATGTGAAAGCTGAGGGCACCACGACGTCAGCGTTTTCAAGAAGCTCCGTTTAACCCATCCACACAAATACACGGAAACTGAGTTTTTAAAAGTCTACACCAATGTTTTCTACCACCACTTAGAATTTCACTCTCCACGCATTTGGTCTCTTCATTTGGAAAAATTAACTTGTGTAAAAAAGGTAGAAATTGGTATTTCTATTTTTCTATGGCAAATGAGCGCCCCCTACATCATTCATCTCAGTCAATCTTTTCATTGAGATTCATGAGATTTACACTCATAATACATACAGCCTTCACCTGTCGTCGGCTCGCAAGCAAGTTTGTACCTGTCACTCAAAGCTCAAAGGTCAGCTAATGAATATGAATTTGGGATGAGACCACTCCCTCTCACTTCTTGAGATAACTGAAGGTCATTATAGATTAAAAAAAATGTTGCTGAATGTTTTATAATGCTGTGTTTTCTGGGTTTGTGGACATAAAATAATAAAAGAAAAACTATAAATAGAATAACTAAATATAAAATGCCTCTGCTCTGTTAGGAGATGCAGGCCTCTGGGGATTTTCTCGCTGAGGAGAAGATGGCTCTGTTGTTCACAAAGGAGGCGAGCACGTTGCGAATCAGAGAGCTGGAGGACGACATCACGACCCTCACGCAGAGAGCAGCGGACAGGGAGACGGAGCTGGACAGGTCACACTCCTCATCCTTCTGTCCTCTGTCTCATGTGTTCTTTTGCCTACATGGCTGTCATTATTCCTGCTTTTTGATGTTGGTAAAACACATATTTACTATACCAGCATATTATAGCACACTATAGCATATTTCAACATACCACTTACTAGTGCTAGTACTAGTACTTTGCATTGCATATTGATCGTACGCACTGTTGCTATAGACTTTTTGTACTCAGTGGTGGAAAGTAACGCAGTACAAATCCTTTGTTACTTTGTTATATGTATACAATAATAATAGTATACCAAAAATAGTAGTATATTATTACATAATATGTAATAATAAATAAACGACAACAATAATAAAGTATACAAAAAAGTACCTTTTTCAAGTATCTGTACTTCAGCTTTTACTCCACTACATTTCAAAGCATGGTTACTTTACTGTTTTTGTTTTAATCTGGATTTGTATTTATATTTGTAAATGACTATGTCTCCACCTGCAGTATTTTTTTGTGAATTGTAATCAGGATCTCCATGAGCACAAGTTATTCACTGTTAACTTTTGTGTATTGTGTCTACGTATATATTTTAGCTCATTTTGTTCCACTACTCTGTCAACTGTCTTCTGCTTTAATTTAAAGTGTTAAAGTCTTATCTTGTCTCATCTCAAACTAAACATATGCGTGCAGGATGAAGGACAGGGCCAAGAGGGCGGCAGTGCAGAGAAAAGATGAGGAAAGTGAGAGGAAGAGCCTGCAGGTACTGGAAACTACACCTTTTGGATTTAACGGATGCATATCCTCGACACCATTGGGTCTAGGTCTTGTTAATTCCATATGCATATGTTATTTTATCTTCTTCCATCTTCCTCCTTTCACTTACTTCCTCTCCCTCGCAGACAAAGCTGGAGCAGACGGAGGTTGAGCTGCGGACGCTGTCCAAGGAGTTCCAGGGTCTGAGGAGCTCCCTAGCCCAGAGAGACACCAGCGTCCTTCAGCTCCAGAACACCATCAGCACCCTCACCCACAAGCTCACCACCGCCCACAGGAAGGAGGTCAGACGCAAATATCACTGAACAACTGAATTATCATGAACATGGCTGCCCTAGTTGGGAGCGTTAAAATGCAGGGTGGCACAGGGCAGCTGTGGCTGTCAGACAAGTTGTTATTTGGTCGCTACCTCAAGCTAAAACTTCTACATTCGACTACAATCTAATTTTGCAGTTAATATATACAGTGTATTTACAGTGTATATATTATACTGAGATACTGACATGTACCTGTATATATATTATACATCTGTTTATTTTTTTTCAGGATAGGCAGACATATATGCATGATGCAGTATATAAACATACAGTCCTGTAGTCAGAGAATAGTGTCCAACGTGAGCTGCGGAATTATTAAAACAAAGCAAACAAAAATAGCTGAACGATGGCCTATATACTAACAAGTTTACAAAAAAGCAGGGCATAACAGCCCCCCCATAAAGACACAAATGCCCAACAAAACTAAATACAGACAAAAAAAGAGGACAAAGGAAAATGGATCTCTCTGCTATTGATCACCACTCCCAGGTATAATGAGTAAAGTATCTATATGCTAGAGTAAGGGTCTCCACATTCTTACTGAACCTCGAAGAGCGAAACTGATCTTTTCAAGCTTTATGCATTGCAAAATTTATGTAATCCGGCTGTCGTAAATATATTAATCAAATTCATTACTGATGTTGGGTTCCTTTCTGCTCAGGCGGAGAACGAAGCCACCCTGAAGGAGATGCGGGGCTTGCGGGAGCGTCTGAACGCCAGCGAGCGCAGTGGCGACGCCCTGAAGGGCGACCTGAGCGCCATGGCAGCCCAGAGGGACCACGGCCAGGCCGAGTTGCACCAGGCCCGGCTGCAGGCCGCCCAGCTCACCCTGCAGCTGGACGACTCCAGCCTGGCCCTGAGGAAGAGCCGCGCCCGCTGGTCCCAGGAGCGACTGAGCCTACAGCGCACTGCCGAGGTACTGGTTACATTATTACATTCATTAAATTAAATTATTTATTCTGAGTTAAATTGGTAGGTTCGCTATCTTTCAACCCAGGCCTTATTTTAAATGTTGGTTCCCATCATTTATAACTGTACTTACCACTCTGCTGCAGAGTTTTAAACCTTAAAAAAATGTTAAATCGGGAAACTCACATTATAGTGACACGTTTCTTAGTATTTCTTTTAACATATTTTAAATAACGGTAATATTGCATTCAATTCCAAAGTAGTTTTTGCAATTGCTGCATTACATCCAAAATGTAACGTTGGCGACAGCAGGTTGCCAGTAGGCAGCATTGCAACTTCCTGTTTCTAATCTCTTATGTTAGCGTGGATGTAGCCAAAAGAGCTGTTTGCGGAAGTGCGAAAACCCTGAAAAACATGATAAAATGTATGGTTTATAATATTGTTTCCCGGTGTAACAAATAAAGATTGTCTTGGCTGTAATGTGAGTTTCCCGTTTTGAAGAAAAAGAGGCGTTTTTTTTAAGGCTTAAAACTTAAATCTCTAATGGGGCACCATTAGAGATTTAAGCACATTTGAACCACATAGCATTTAAGCACAGCGAGAAGCTGCAGCAGAGTGGTACATTTCTCAACAGGAAAGCGTTCAGAGATTTTGTCCTATGAACGGTTATACATGATGCGAACCAACATTTTAGGCCTGGGTTGAAAAACAGCGAACCTGTCCTTTTAATGGAAACAAAACTAAAATATTAGTAAAGTACAAGAGGTCAAGTCAGGAACAACAATCCACTATCACTCTCGGTGTGTGACTTATGTAGCTGTTTGGATTGATGTTTCTACCCTGCGCTTTGTGCTTTGAAGATTAATTGTTCCCACACCTCTCACATGTGTTATACCTGGCTTATCTACTGTGCACGGCAGCTCCCATATGGTGCAGTAAACCAATTTCACACACAGGCCGGTGACCCTATTGACTTAGATGAATGTGTTATCTATTTGGCTCTGTGTCGCCACCCCGGCAGAAAGAGCACGAGCGTCTGGAGAAGCTCGGCGGCGAAATGCAGCGGATGGAGGAGAGGCTCCAGGACGAGAGGATGGAGAGAGAAAAGGTGGAGGTGGAGCTGGGCAGAGAGAAGGACTGCAACAGAGTAAGGGAAAATGCTTCATGACGGAAGGAACTTAGAGCTGCATTAAGTGATATTTCTGCTCATTCACTGACATTCAATCAGAAGACTCCCTGTAATGTGAAGGGCTGCTAACCCAGGTTGTAATTACGTTGTCTCCAAACAAACCAAACTATGGGGTTAGAGGCACCAGAATTTAGGTGAATTTAACCGAGCCGTGGAGCTGTGCATGCACCCGTAGAGGCTAAACATTGTTTGGTTTTCCAGGTCCAGTTGAGCGAGACTCGCCGAGAACTTCAGGAGCTGAAGACGAGTCTGAGGGTCGCCCACAAAGAGAAGGAGCTACTGGTGGCCGAGAAGAAGGTAAACGTCAAAATTAATGGACTGTTTTCAACATGATGAAAGTCCTGCCTCATTGTATATGATCAAATGTGTTTATAATTTTCACCACAGGAGCTGGTGGAGTACATCCATCAGTTGGAGCAGAAGACGGGAATGATGTCTGATGCCAAGTGGAACATCTCCAGTGTTGTCTCCACAGGTAACCGGAGCCTCAGTAAACCCCAATTGGATATGTATGAAGAAATCTTCATGTGTTTTTAAAAATTATTTTGAAGACACCATACATTTTTGGCCCTCAACATTTTTGGGCACCAAAGTGGGCTCTGAAAGTGATGTGTGATTTCCCGAGGCAGCGGCTAATTATGTCATGAGCGAATGGGAACTGCTTTTCGTCACATTTTTCCATGTGACGCAGGGCCCGAAAGGTGGTGTTGAATAGTGGAATCTGTGCATCATGGAGCACTGAACTGGCAAAAAATTTCAGTGAGGCTGGAATAGAAATCATGATTAATGGAGAAGGAGACCACCCAAACATGTTGGAGCTCGAGGATTATCAGCTTTTACTGATGATTTTTACACTCACTGCTTGGCTTCCCCTCACTACTTTTGAATTATAACCGATGACACAGCGACCGATGTGACCAACCAGTGCCGAAATAATGTATCAAACTTGGCAAACATTTGCATAATCTCCACGGTTCCTCATGTGGTGGGAAAACAAATAAGAACTATTTTAGGGAACGCTCAGGTTCCCATTTCAGAAGGTCCTTAGCCTAAATGGTTCCTCATGTAGTTCCTGTACCTTGGTGGAAAAGTGTCTATTTTGGTACTCCCAAATGAGAGAAAGTTAGGCGACAATTGTGCATAAAATAAATACATTGGGAAACACAAAAAAACTCCTGGTGAAAGTGATGGAAGGATATAAAAAGCTGAACAAAAAAGATTGCTTATAACGAAATGCAAGGCACCAGCTGAGACTCGCATTTCGCAGCAGGTGGAGGCTGCAGATTAAATTGATCTGGTTATTTTACTGATGCCATTGTTAGAAGAAGTCATCCCAGCCAAAAAAACACTCTTTTAATATGCCTATGCTGCTAATCTGCACCTGCTCTTTAGAGGTGTTAAAATTTCCACACAAATTGACCTTCACAATTTGCACGAACACTGCGTGGATTGTGTGTAATCAACTGTGTAATCGATTGTGTAATCAACCGCACTCATCATATCTCCTCCCGTTATTTGTGCCATCCTCCCTGAAATGCAAATTCATGAAGGTGACACAAGAAGTGCCTCAGATCACCAGCAAACTCCGCTTCAAGTGCCTGGGTGATAAATAACACAGAGATTTCTAGGTGAAGAATACATCTGGAACAAGGTGAAAAAGACTTTGAATTAAATTATTACATTTGGATACAAAGGGTCACGATTAGATTAACGAGATGGCTCCCAATACGATTCTACACTCACTGAACACTTTATTAGGAACACCTGTACACGTACTTATTCATGCAATTATCTAATCAGTGTGGCAGCAGTGCAATACATAAAATCATGCAGATGCGGTCAACAGCTTCAGTTAATGTTCACATCAACCATCAGAATGGGGAACAAATGTGATCGCAGTGTTTTCGACCGTGGCATGATTGTTGGTGCCAGACGGGCTGGTTTGAGTATTTCTGTAGCTGCTGATCTCCTGGGATTTCATGCCCAAAACATCCATTGAGCGGCAGTTCTGCAAACGGATCTTGTTGATGAGAGAGGTTAACGGAGAATGGCCAGACCGGTTCAAGCTGACAGAAAGGCTACGGTAACTCAGATAACCACTCTGTACAATTGTGGTGAGCAGAAAACCATCTCAGATTACACAACACGTCAAACCTTGAGGCGGATGGGCTACAACAGCAGAAGACCACGTGGGGTTCCACTTCAGCCAAGAATAGAAAGCTGAGGCTGCAGTGGGCACAGATTCCCCAAAACCGGACAGTTGAAGGAAAAAACGTAGCCTGGTCTGAAGAATCTCCATTTCTGCTGAGGCACACAGATGGTAGGGTCAGAATTTGCACCAACAGCAAGAATCCATGGACCCAACCTGCCTTGTGTCAACATTCCAGGCTGATGTTAATTTTTAATACCAATCAATCATTGCTTGAATGCCACAGCCTATTTGAGTATTGTTGCTGACCATACATCATGACCACAATCTACCATCTTCTAATGGATACTTCCAGCATGATAAAGCACCATGTCACAAAGCAAAAGTCGTCTCAAACCAGTTTCATTAACATGACAATGAGTTCAATGTTCTTCAGCGGCCTTCCCAGTCACCAGATCTGAATCCAATAGAACACCTTTGGGATGTGATAGAACGGGAGGTTCGTAGCATGAATGTGCAGCTGACAAATCTGCAGGAATTGCGTGATGCAATCCTGTCAACAAGGACCAGAATCTCAAAGGAGTGTTTCCAACATCTTGTGGAATCCATGCCAAGAAGAATTGAGGCTGTTTTGAGAGCAAAGGGAGACCCTGCCCAGTATTAGTATAGTGTTCCTAATAAAGTGCTCAATAAAGTGTATATTTGGTGTCGTAATGCACAAGTTTACATGGCTATTTGCTTCATTTTCTCCATTTTATAAATCTGCTAATTTCAGTAAAGAACACGAGCGGCTTCCGTGAGACACAATAATTCCAAAATGTCGTGTCATGACGTGTCACAAGGAAGAGAAAGACAAAATATACATTCCAAAAAAAAACCAGGGAGGGGAAAAAGCGGACGGTGCGAGCTGAGCGCTGACACAACAGCTGCCCTCCAGCCCCGTGCACGGGAGCGTGCACGTGGCGGAGGCAGTTGCATGTTGTGTAGCCTCGACTGTTTCAACACTTCCTGTTCCATTACTGAAGTGCTTGACCTCCGACCCCGCTCCCCTCCGTCTCATGACAGGGTGTGTGTGGGAGGACAAGGAGCGGGTGTTCACGTATGTGTGTGTGTGTGTGTGTGTCTTAGTGTGTGTGTATTTCTATGAGTTGTTGTGTTTTTGTACCGGAATATGTTTGCATGTGCATGTGTGCATGCATCTGTGTATGTCTGCATTTGTGTGTGTGTGTGTGTGTGTGTGTGCATGTGTTTTTTAGTTATACACAAAAATAAGAAGATATACACATTACTATACATACACAGACACAGATGAGATGTGTATCTGTGTGTATTTTTGTTGTGTGTTAATGAGTGTGCATATGTGTGTGTGTGCATACGTGTGTTAGTACATTCATGTAGCGCACACAATTCACACAAATATACGCAATACTATACTTACGCAAACACTGAAGAGACATAATACGTAAATATATATATATCAAAAACAGTGTTTGAGTGTGTATCTGTGTATCTGTGTGCTTATATGTGTTTTCATGAGCATGTGCATGCATGTGTGTGTGTGTGTGTGTGTGCACCAGGGTATGAATGAGTCCCAGAGGGCATGAATATGTTTCCCATGACATGGCCTCAGACTAAACAGGCGCTCTCCCCACCCAGACATCCGCCTGTCATCCTCCGCTCAAACCGCAGTGCGAGAGAGCGAGAGAGAGGGGGAGAGAGAGAGAGAGCGAGAGAGAGGGGGAGAGAGAGAGAGAGAGAGAGAGAGAGAGACAGAGAAGCAGAGCGAGTGAGGAGGAGAGAGAGAGAGGAGAGAGAGAGGAGAGCACACAAAACGCTGGAGCACAAAAAACACAGACGCATCTCTGTTTTCTTTCCGCTTATCTCCTCTGTTTTCGATCTTCCCCTCTTTTACTGTCTGTCTCGTTGGCCCTTTGTCGCCGTCCCCTCCCAGGTGAAAGGCTTCTCCTCGCCCTCTCCCTCCCGCTTTGTGCCGCGTGAATGAGAGAGAGAGAGAGAGAGAAGAAGGGAGGGAAAGATAAAGAGCGAGCGCCTTCGGACACAAAGGGCAGCGTACCCCTCCCAGGAAGTCTGGGAGAA
>OMKR01110140.1:2032-13992 GCA_900302355.1 Cyttopsis rosea | reverse complement strand
ACCAACACATTCTAACATACCCCAACACACCCCAACATACCCCAACACACCCCCAACAGACCACAACACACCGCAACACAAACCAACATACCCCAACACACCCTGAACATACCCCAACACACCCCCAACATACCTCAACACACCCCCAACATACCCAAACATACCCCGACACACCCCAACATACCCCCAACATACCCCATCACACACCAACACATTCTAACATACCCCAACACACCCCAACATACCCCAACACACCCCCAACACACCCCAATACACCCAAACACCCTGACACACCCCCGCAACACACCCCGACGTGTCCTGGCTCTGTGTCTGGCACCTGGAAGGCGGCGCTTTGCCCAGTGCACCTTGGCTGGCGCTCACGCCCGCAGGCCCAGCGGCAGACAGATGTCTTCCCCTGTGCCTGTATGCAATGAAATCAAACTAATTGCCAGACATTTTCCTCACCTCTGCGAGTGCCGCGCCACATTGCCTGCTTGGCACTGGCAACAAAACACTGTGGAAAAAAACGTGCATTTCTGTGCGCCCGGTGGATCACGTATATGTCACATACTGCCATGTTTGCACTTCAGAACACAGCCAAAGAACAAACGGCAAATTTGATTTTTCTCACGACCGCAGAGATCTTCTAGAGGTCGCACATCAATTATTATGCAGAGGTTTTTCCGGTGGGTGCTGGGTGCGTGCTGCTGGAATGAGAGACAGGAACGGCCCTTCCTGTCTCCAGCCCAGTGTGTCACTAAGCACCATGCCACTCAAACTAGGAGGTCTGTCTTGTGGCCAATTTATGCAAATGATGGGTCAAAGACGATTGGCTGCAATTCAAAATATGTCAGACCTAGAGCAAAATCTGGCCCACTTGTTCTGTAGGATTTCCTTCAGAGGGAAAAAGAAAGACATCTCACGCAGAGTCCATTCCTATTGGGATCCTGACACTGACACAATATGGGATCCATGATTCATTATTCATGCAATCCAAAAAGCAAAAAGTTGAAGACAAAATCCTACTGTAATTGAGTGGCAGCAACCGTATATGTCTACGGTCGGGGGCTGAATAAGTGGTGTTGTATCTATGTATATACTGTTTGTCACACACACACACACACACACACACACAAACAGTACACTCAGGCTCCTCCACCTCTCCGTCAGGATCGGTAGCAGTGATTTTAGCAGTGTGTAGGCTGCACCGTTCAAAAGCTCTGACTCTTGCTACACGCTAGTACTCCTACTCCCACAAATGTGCTGGTTCCACATGCGAGCAACCAAGCAGGCACAAACACACACGTGCACACTCTCTCACACACACACACACACACACACACACTTCTGCTAATGTCATCTGATAGAGGTGGGAGGACTAGCAAACAGGCCATCCCTAAAACATTACCCATGGATGCAGCATTTTGGAGATGTTAAGCACACACACACACACACACACTAGAACTGCAACTAACGATTATTTTCATTATCAATTAATCTGTCGATTATTTTCTCGATTAATCGATTAGTTGTTTTGTCCATAAAATGTCAGAAAATGCTGAAAAATGTCGATTGCTGTTTCCCAAAGCCCAAATGTCCCAAGCCTCAAATGTCTCGTTTTATCCACAACCCAAAGATATTCAGTTTACTGTCACACAGGACTAAGGAAACCAGGAAATATTCACATTTAAGAAGCTGGAATCAGAGAATTTGGAAATTTTCCTCTTCAAAAATGACTCAAAACGATAATAATAGATTGTCAAAATAGTTGCCGATTAATTTAATAGTTGGCAACTAATCAATGAATGGACTAATCGTTGCAGCTCTAACACACACACACACACACACACTCACACACTCACACAGACACACACACACACGCACACATACACACACACACAAATCACGTTGTCTTATAATCTAAAAATTATATGTCTTCCATTGTAGCGCTGGGCAGGCTAGCCTGATATAGTGCGGCTATCACCTATGGTGCAATCTATAATGCTTTAATCACATCACCAGTCACAAGGGCAAGGAGACGCAGACAAAGAGCTCTTGGAAATCAGCCACATCAGCTCACCCCAGTGTGCAAGCAGAAAAATCTTCTCACTCCATCCTTACATTCAGATTATGTGACATTACGGCTGAAATATCTCTGACTCTCACTACAAGGCTGAAATTGAACTCGCAGGTGTTAAGATAGATATGTTGAGTTTAAAGAGTAAAAATAAACACACAGACAAAGCAGACATCATAAAGTAAGAGCGTCCTGCCGATGGCACTCCATCATCTTCATTGCTCCAGAGCATCCTAGCGTGACATTCTGTGACAGTTTAGGAAGGTAGTTCGGTTCAATCATACACACACGCACACGCACACACACACACACACACACACACACACACACACACACAAGGTCAGCGGCAGCCAGCAGAGGGGGCTGTCTTGACATTGACACATCCATCCGTAGGTAGAGGTCATTGCACAGTTCAGTGTGAATAAATCCTGGTCAAATCCTCCTCTGCTCTCTTGAGACCTGGAGCCATTTTCAAGTTCCTTAAGTAGTCAAATCTTTTCACATAAGTTTCACACTTGCACAGAGGGATTTGATTCAACAAGGCTGTCGGATAGGTTGCTTAGGGAAGAGATCCCCTTTTGTTTGCGAATATTAAACATAACATCTGTCAACTTCCACCCTGGGCAGGAGAACTGCTGTTTGTGTAGTACACCCATCCATGCATGTCCATTATAGACTAAACAAGGCTTGATACATGGCTTCCCCCTAAGGGAGAGGTTCGCAAACTCTTTTTGGCAAGTCCACCTTCACAGTGTAAGCTCTGGCTGAGGACCCCCCCACACACACACACACACACACAAAAACAACCCTTGCTCTAAGGAACTTAACCCGTACAGTAAGTTAATTTGGTCCACTTGGTGACCGTAGCTTACTTTGGCACTTTGCACATGGGTCTTTCTCGTAATCCAGCAGATCTGCGGCACGGCTACGAACGCTGGTGCTCCTCCGCAGCCCACCGCCATCCCGCACTCCTCCATCACGTAGGCGGGCCGCCTCCTCCTTGGCATACACACCCAGCTCCTGGGTGTACCGCCCATACATCTGTGTTCATGTGAGACAGGGGGAGAGAGTGCGAGAGACAGAGAGAGAGAGAGAGAGAGAGAGAGAGAGAGAGAGAGAGAGAAAGAATTTGGGTGAAAAGGGGAATCTTAAAGGAGCCATATCATGCTCCTTTTCAACAAATTAATATAGGTCTCTTAGGTCCCCACAACATGTCTTGGAAGTGTTGTGCTGAAAACACTCAGATTATTCATTCTAGCCATTCTAACCTGTGTCTCTATACTTCCAGACTCTGGCAGGCTGATTCAGTGTGCATGTATGCGTGTGCGTGTTTCAGTGTGCCGGTGCCACGCCCACCCCAGAACTGTTTCTCCCACTTCTGTATGAAGATAAACATTCACAATTTCCACCTCATCAGTCCACCAAAATCTGTTTCTGAAGAAATTTGATGCGAGAAATAGGAAATGCAGTTGCTGAATCTGCACCCATAATACATCTACAATGCCTCATTTAAAAGTTTGTTCCGACTTTGCCCGTGGTGTCTGGAGTAGCGGTGGACTGCACAGCGGGCTCCAGCGGCTCCAGTCGTTGGCGCTTCTGCCGTGGGTGGAGTTACTCAGATGGGGGCGGTGCTAATTCTAATATGTCACACCTGATGTAGGGTGTGATAGCAAACTTGAACAGCGTGTTTTTTTTTCAGACCGAGACAGAGCAATTAAAAACAAAACACTGACTGGGTTGTCTGTTTTCAGTTTGTGTGTTAGTAGGCCCATCAGATACCCAAATGAATGTGCACAAGCACTGAAAACGTGATTTTTTCATAATATGTCCCCTTTAAAATAAATGCATGTACTGCAAAAAGAGATGTGATGATAATGCATCACTTGAATTTCCACAAAAAAGCACTGCATAGCTTCAAGGAAGAGTGTATATAAGCATGTGAGTTGTATGCAATATTCTCAAAAGAGAATTCAATTCAAGCCTTGTCACTTGCAAGGTTTATGGAACTGGCAGTCAAGTAACTTTAATGTTTCCACCTCAACTCCACCAGTGACATTTTTAGGTCCACACCCCACGGCTTTGAGTTAACTGTCATGCAAAGACTATCTTTTTCCACTGATGGGAAGAAAACAAGCCCCACCTGTCAGGCAGTGACTAACTGTGCAGGGATGGTGCATGATTGACTCCTGACGATGAGAGGCGGAGTTCTCAGCAAACTACGCGTGATCAATCATGTATAAAATACCCCAGCATCAGGGACACAAAGATTGCTGTTGAGTGTCCTTCTGGTTGTGTAGGCGATTGCATCAACGGTGTGATGGGGGAGTTAACGTGTCTTTTGTTGCTCGCTCTTTTGGTGTGTGATGGTACTGCGCAGCACCAGTGGGCCAGGCCTCTGCAGCAGCACCAAGCACCTCCAACTTCTCAGCTGCCTCAGAGAACCAAGCCACTGCTTCAGCGTCAGCCAAAGCTTCCCGCTCCTGAGGATCCTTTTGAGAAATGCCACGTAGAAGAGGGCGAGAAGATCCGATGTGGCTCCCAGGACATTACAGCCGAACAATGTGAAACTATCAACTGCTGCTTTGATGGGCAGCAGTGCTACTATGGGAAAGCAGGTATCTGAAGCATTCAACACTGTTCCATGCAATCAATGTGGTGAATTTGCTCTAAGTGCTGTATAGTGATGAGTAATCTATCTGTTGAAATAATTTCTTGTAAAAATGTCTACTAGTAACTGTGCAGTGTACCAGGGATGGCCAGTTTGTGGTGGTAGTAGCCCGTGATGCCACTCTTCCGCACATTGATGTGGATTCAATCACCCTGCTGCAAACAAATGATGACTCGTGCAACCCAGCTGGCGTCACTGCTGCCTTTGCTGTCTTCCAGTTCCCAGTCACTGCCTGTGGGACTACAATGATGGTAAGTGTTTCTCTCATAGTTAATTGTGGAATTGGTGTGATAACCTGTTTAAATGCACTTTGCCTCTGCAGGAGGAAGATGATTTTATAGTGTATGAGAACCACATGTCTTCCTCATATGAAGTTGGTATTGGACCCAGAGGATCAATTACTAGGGACAGCCATTTTGAGTAAGTTGCAACTTTGAAGATTAGGCTCATGTTTAGACTGCTGCAATTGTCAAAGTATTGTGCACATTTACTTATGTTCTCCTTGTTTCTAGGCTCTTATTCCAGTGTAGGTACTCTGGGTCTACTGTGGAGGCCCTTGTCATTGATGTAAACACTCTTCCACCACCTGAAGCAGTTGCTGCACCAGGGCCCCTCAGGATAGAACTACGACTAGCCAATGGACAGTGCTCTTCCAAAGGATGTGATGAGGGTATGTTATAAAACATTTCCCTTTTATTCTTGTTGTAAGCAATCTGATATGCCTTTCTTTTTTCCAGTGGAAGCTGCCTATAAGTCATACTATACAGCTGCAGACTACCCGGTCAGAAAGGTGCTAAGAGATGATCTGTATGTTGAGGTGCGTATCCTAGAGAGATCTGACCCAAACATCATCCTAACTCTGGAGCGCTGCTGGGCCACCTCAACCCTCTATCCCAACAACCTTCCTCAATGGGATTTCTTGGACAATGGGTAAGCAAGGGATTGTCAATGACACTCCTTCACAATATGGACTCTCGCTGAACTTGCCAATGCTAGGTTTAGGTGAACTTAAAGTTGGTTTACTGTATTTCCAGATGTCCCTATCGGGATGACGGTTACCTGACCACAATAGTGCCAGTGGATGGTGCCTCTGGGCTTCAATTTCCAACCCACTACAAACGTTTCGTTGTGAAGATGTTTACATTTGTGGACCAGGAGTCCTTCATGCCACTGAAGGACTCGGTATAGTGCTCCATGTTGTAACATTTAAACACAAGCTCAAATAGCACTGGTCTTTCACATGGACACTAAGATGCTGTCAACAAATGTCTTCTAGGTCTTTATTCATTGTGCTGCGGTAGTCTGCTATGAAACTGGAACCGGTTCATGTGAACAGTCATGCCACAGACAGAGTAAGTAGACCTGGCTCAATTATACTTGCCTTTACAAATCTGACTGGTATGTGTTGTTTAACCTGACCCTTCTGCTGCAGGAAGGGCTGTAGCTGCCAAAAAGGCTCCCTCTGGCCAGAGGGTACTGGTTTCAAGTGGACAAGTTATTCTAGCAGCTGACCAGTCCCTACAAAGTACAAAGGGAGTGACGCCATTTCTGCACAAACATTGAAGATGACATCTCTAACATGCTGATTTTAAAATAAAGGTCCTGGAAAATACTCGGCTGACTTGTAATCTATACCATTTGCTGACTTTCTAATGCAAATGGAATGGTTTGACCTCAAAATTTGTAATGCAAAACCTCTCTGAATCCTGCTGAGAAATCAAGAGGCCCGATTGCATGTGAGAAATGCTTCCTGCTCTGAAAATGTGGGGTGGTTAATTTTGTCAAATTGCAAAAGTTGGCTGACTGAACTAAAATGAACAATTGCTTACTGGTCATGGGAAAATTAATACCCCAATAGCAGTCCCTATTAATGCAATTCTGTAGGTAAATTTGTCTTCTGGAACACCAATTTAACTAGCACAGCATTTTTGGTCATCTTGAAATGGCTCCAATCCATCAAATCTTAATCTTCTGACTATTCATCCACCTGAACAGAGGAGCATGTCAAGGGCATCATCCGCCTTCATTCTCAGTCTTTCACTTTCTCCAGTCCTTGTTTCTGTGTGCTGTAGCTGGTTTCTGTGTACCCATTTTCCTTTCGATCCACTACGCTTCCTCATTGAGATGGGCACCACAATGCCTCAGACATGCTTTTTCTGCACGCATGAACAGGTAAGGTGCAATGGGAAAGCGGCACGGTTACGGGCTCAGTCTGACGGAGAGGGTCATGGTGTCAAAACGGCCATCTCCCACTTTCTACCCTTCAACCTGCAGGAAAACATTTAACCAAATGCAGCAATTCATCTTCAGAGCCTCTGGGTTTAAGCTTAGATTTTGACAAAAGCATATGGGGAATGCAATTGGGAACATTTTGACTGTCTTTGAGTTAGTTGCATGTTAAAGCTGCACAGCTATTGCCAGTCAATCATGCTGAGCTAAACATAATTCAAATGAAGTGAGCAAGATTCTATGGGGTGATATTATAATGGTTATATTTAGTATACCCTGGCAGATAAACTGTCACGAACAGTGGCAGCCATGTGGACACACACTATTAACGCAGAAACGCCCACTTGGAGTGTAAATGGGGCCTGTTAGTGTTTCTCTCCTGGGCCTGTGCGAAATCAATCCGTGGCCATCTGGAGCTCGGCCGCCTGGGATAACAGCGGGTGGAACCTATGGGGTTAAATTAGCTGCGATCAGTAACCAGTTTAACTCCCACATTACCACCTCCTGTACCATAATTAGTCATTGTGGTACCTACATTACTACCCTGCACCCTAATCCCCCTTCTCCATATCACTAGCTGCTGTACAACCTTCCCTCCAATGCACCGTCCTTTACATTAGTCTACATTACTTTATTAACTATTGTACAAAGACTACTCTGTAAAATAAAAGAATGTACAAAGCAACCTGTCGGGCTTGTTTACCAACCATTGCCATATATGCGACCACCTGCGACATGTCAACCATTTTAGCCGTCCATTTAATCATCTAGCACACATCGCCCGTTCATCACTTTGCCTCCTCGTAGTATAACATATGTGCCAACCTTCCAAATCGGGTGAGATTACAGTATAAATAGTTTATTGTTTAGCATTTCGCAAGTCGGCCGCACAGAATAATTTATTCTTCGAGAGGAGAGAGCAAGGACAAAGATTTGAGACTAATGACGGAGGCCTGGACATGTAAACTTCTCGCCCTGGCTTCACCTTTTAGTAATGATAAATATTCATGAGACAATTTTAATCTCTTGTTTTTCTGTGGGTGCAGAGTGGTGGTGGGGGAGCAATGGCACATTCATTGCAGAGACTATGAAAGAGATAGATGTTGCACTACTCGAAACTTATACATATTTAACCGAAGTATCATCTCAGTATCATTACTTCCAAGCGTGCGGCGTGTACATTGATGAGACCGCGGGGATGAAGGAGGGGAGACTAAAGCAATCTGGCTAATCCCAGCCCTCTATCCTCCAGGGACCAGGCTGAAAATTGAATTAGATGAGAAAATGACAAATTTGACTCATCAATGTGTTGACAGGTTTGCATTAGTATAGGTAATGGTGGCTTATTTTAGAATACCTATTATTAACTATGAGTCAGCTTGGCTATTACGCATTACATAAACGTCAAAAACCCGAGAGCTTCTGATCAGACCTGCATGCTCCGACAACACGCACACGACGTTCTAAAATTATTCGGCAGCCAAGGCCATACCCCTCATGCCACCGACACACTCGAATCATATTAGAAGAAAGGGAGGCGAAGGGTGATGTCAAGAAGATTGAAGATTGGAGCTGAGGGCCTGTCATCCTGTCAGAATCAGACTACAGGGGGTGGTGCTGGTTGTTCTGCATAATCCAAGACAAGCGTGGGGGAGGAGAAATGCATATTCTTCTCGACAATGTCCTCCATAGGTATGAGGTGACGAATACTTGTTGACATGCATGTTTAAAGTAATGCATTTGAGTAAATGTCTTTACTCAAATGCAAAAATGTTTAAATTGGAAAATGCTTAAAACAACTTATAGTGAGCCTGTGGGGATAGAAATGCTGGTTATGAGCTTTTATTTTTATTGTCATGATTTTCTCAGATTGGCCGTGACGCGTGAAGACGTGGATGTAAAAGGAAAAGGCGCGCCCCAACCTTTCCATGGCTTGTAACAGATTGCCTCGTACCAGCGCTTTCTCTGTCCGCGGCTCACTCACTCTAGAAAGGTGTGCGGGCAGCGGACCTATTTGGAAGTGACAGCACCTGAAATGGACCCGGGCCCAGCTCCACGTGGGAGAGAGCAAAGAATGCTGACGGTGAGGAACCACCCCAACCCCCCTAAACCCCCCCTCCACGAAAAGAGGAAGAGCCTGAGTGTATGCGACAGAGTGGACACAGATAGACAGACAGATAGATAGACAGATAGGTGGATGGATGATTAGATAGATAGATAGATACTGTAGATGGTTGTGTGAGTGGTTAGATAGATAGATAGATAGATAGATAGATAGATAGGCGGGTGGGTGGGTGAGAGGTTAGATAGATAGGTGGGTGGATGAGTGAATAGATAGATACATGTAGATAGATGGGTGAGTGGTTAGATAGATAGATAGATAGATAGATAGATAGATAGATGGGTGGGTGGGTGAGTGGTTAGATAGATGGATGGATGGACAGACACTGCTCCCATGCAGCATATAACTGCCTTCCAGTAGTATTGGGGGGTTTCCTGCAGGATGTGTCTGCTCTTCAGCTCGATCATGGCTTTCTGACGCCCGCCAGCCCCAGCATTCTTCTGTCCAAATGACATGAGCGTGCCGTCGCCAACATCTGCTCTCACCTCCGGTCCTGCCACGCTCTCTTTTCGGCAGGGCTGGGGGCTGGACATCGTCAAAAAATACTTTTAGGAGTGTTTTTATCTGAGTGTGTGTACCCATGCTTAAGTATTCCCAATGTTATGTAATGTACTCTGCTTCTTTTAGAGAACTAGAGTACCCCCCCACAGCCCCCGCCGAATATGACTAGATTGGTCCAATGGTCTACCTCCAGGGGTTAGAGGTTGTGTCCTTTCTTTTGAATGCTGCTATTGGTGGAGGAAAAACAACAGGATATCAATTATTAGTGTCTTAACTTCTTAAGCTCTGAGCCCCTTTCTTGGGCTCCGAGTGAGGTGGAGTGGTAGGCGTTTGGGGGGGGGGGGTGTGGGTCAGCAGTTGGTGCCACATACAAGAGCCTTACACCATCAGAAAGCTGAGACTCTAAGAAATCATTTGAGATGCAGCTTGACACTGTATGTCAATCATTTTTTTATCAATTAAAAGGTAATAAACATCATATTTGTAATTGCGCCTGATAAAATTATTGATATTTTGAGTGTAAAGGGGCTTTAAACATTATCCTCATGCCTAATGATGCCCATTCCCATGTTCAGTTATGTGTGATTAGTTGCTACATCAAGTTGTGGGTTGATACCATTAATTACACAGCTTTGGCCATTTTTGACCACTAGGGAATGAGGGGAAAGGGGTCAAAAATCCCCCCAAAAGACCACCCTCATGACCTTGAAAAACACTTTAGAAAACTTAATGCTGTGATGCAGCATCAATGACTTTTGACAATTTTGACGATGGCATGACAAGCACTATTTTCTGAAAATGGCTCAGAAGAATGCACTTATCTTCAATGTACATCCAATACATTTCCTGAGTGGTCTGGGCATCTAGATTCTGGGTCTAAAGGTTCATGACGCTGTGATTATCCTAGTGGTCATTTTATACAGCAAGGTCCAGTTAAAACAAATGCTGTCATCATGACTATGAGGCCATATTTCATCCCACATGAATGCAATTGGTCTCAGCTTTGCAGCATGGCCCTGTTTCTACAATTCCATGACTGTTTAGGTACCACAGTGTGCAGAAATAGGGAAAAGAAAAAAAGGGGAAAATAACATATTTTCACTGCATTCAGACCCGGCGCTCTTTAGGACCCAGAGGCTAACTTAGCCTGTGTAGCTGTTTGTGAATCGGAGGATCTTGCGGTTCTAATGAGCCCAATTCTATTCCGATATCTTGATGTGAGAGGTGAAGGGACCTGTTTGAAAATACTTTTGTCAAAAAAAGATTGCCGACTTTGGAGCTACGTTACGCTAGCATGACGTGGTTTACAGCTTTACCGGAAGCTGGAAAACTGGACCACGGCGTGGACCCGCCGGCGGGTCCGTGGGGTTGAAGAGATTAAAAGTCATTAGGTATAGTAAGTTTGAGTGTATTTGAGTCATATGTCAATTCTTTTTCCACATCTATCGAGTAGGAACACGGAGAAGTACAGCTCTGGTAGCATGTGTGTATGTTTGTGCACAAATACACACACACACACACACACACACACACACACACACACACACACACACACACACACACATTTGTGGAACAAACATAGCCTTGGTTTATAAAGGGCGAAATAAAAATATATAAACAGCCACAAGCCTGACACATCCCACGCTCCCATCGCTGGGAGAAAAAAAAAGCTTTTGAAAAGACATCAGATGGATTTCGATAAAAAATAAAAATAAAAATAAAAAATAAAAACACTTATTGATTGTAAGTCACCACCACACCTCTCTCTCTTTCTTTTTTGGCTCTCTCTCTCCTCCACTTTACCGCTTCTGTCGCCGCGTTCCGCCGGTCGCCGGGGAGGCCGGCAGGCTCCCGGCCCCCCGTCCCGGCATGCACTTCACCTGCCAGCGGCTCCAGGAAGCAGTGACCCGTGCGTCCATCGCCGGCTGCTCACACACTGGTCTCCTCCTGAGCCTCCAACGTTACAGCACCACCGCCCACGGCAAGCGCTGAGCCACGCGGGAAACACAACTCATCTCCTTATTTTTATGGAAGTCCTGGCTTTTATGGGATGACGATTTGGATCTTTCTGTGTGGGTTTGGTTTTTTCCCTTCTCTCGTCTTTTTTTTTTTTTCTCTCTCTCGAGTTCAACGGGTCAGATCTGTTCTGCAAAGCGCTTTGAGCGATCTCACCGGCCCAGAAACAACATGAAGCATTTGAATAGAATTTACATATCAATAACGGTTTGGATTTAATATTGAATGGGATTTGCTGTTGCGAAGGAGGAGCATTTGTGAGTTTAAAAAAAACGATTAGAAAGAGACAATCTATTTTAAATGAAAAACGTTAAAAAAAAAATATATATATATATATATATATACTC
>OMKR01110139.1:5614-21678 GCA_900302355.1 Cyttopsis rosea | reverse complement strand
AACAACAACCTAAGGGTGGTGGCTTTTTGTGCTTATCCCAATTAATATTCTCTAAATCTGATTTTTGCAGACAAAATGGCAGACCTCCGTAAGTTGACAGGAAATCACGTGACCTCAGCAGCGTAACTTGGTCTTCTTCATGATCGTTTATCCATCTTTCTATAAATTCTATAAACCTTCTGCACTCGTTCGCTTTTCAAAACGCGTGAACACGGATTTAAAAGAAGATACAGTTTATTCATTAGAATTATATTTGAAAAGTCAATTGACTCTCAAAAATTTATTCATTTAAAAAAGGTTCAAAAAAAGTAAATTCAATAAATCTTTTAAAAGTCGCCAATTCATTTAAATGTTTTATGTAATTTTTTTAATCAAGAGACCCTGTGAGCTACTGATGAAAGACAGTGACCACTTTTATTGCGTCCACTGTTGTCAAAATCAAAGTTAACTCAGCTATTATGTTAAAATAAACAGACAACTTTTATGTTTGGGTTCAAATTGACCCCAGCAATTTAAACCTACAAAAAATGACTGTAATTGAAAGTGTGAAGTTTACACTTCAGAATATTAGCAAGGAACAGTTAGCACCCCCTTAGGTGTGAGCAAGCGTCCTGCACAACGCACCAGAGACTCAGATCAAACTGTCAAACTAGGCAGCGCTGATTGAATATGAATCAAGGTTCTGTTACTGCGTCTGTTACTCAAATGTTTTCAGAAAACTGTGTGAACTGTTTAGCTGAAATAATGAGAAAGTTTGTGACCAGCCGCCATGTTTTCCGGCTTGAAAACGGACGATCCAGAACCAAGCACCGCCCAACTTGCATGTGCAGATCAGCGCTACGTCACGCATCACACTTCCTTTGGTTTCGCGGGGAAACCGTCTCGAGTCCTTCACATAGAAATCAGTCCACAGGCTGTTATAGGCCCAGAGAAAGTCGGGGAAGGTCTCATTTTTTAAGTTACAATCTATTCACATATTGGCAATACAAAGCGATTAATACATGTAAAAAACGGCATAGTCCCTTTAAAGGTGAAGTGTGTAGAATTTAGCGGCCACTAGCAGTGAGGTTGCAAATTGCAACCAAGCAGGTGGCTGTGAAAAATGCGAAAGTCCCTCTCTAGAGCCAGTGTTTGATTTGTCCGTTCTGAGCTACTGTAGCAACATGGCGGTGCAACATGGCGGTGTCCGTGGAAGGGGCTCCAGCCCCCATGGATATATAAACAGCTCACTCTAAGGTAACAAAAACATGATTGTTATTTTCATGGGATTATACACTAATTAATACATACTTATGAATATTAGATTCCATTTCTGCCAAGTCCATTCCGCAAAATTCTACACACTGCACCTTTAATGAATAAAATAAGTTTGTACTTTTTTAGTATAATCAATTTACTTCATTCATTTACTATTAATTCCCACTTAAATGTATTTGCTCTTAAATTGACTCTTAAATATACTAAGTAAGTATTAACATAAAATTATTTGTCATATCCAGTAGCCTATAATACGACATAAACTGCTACTGAAGCTTTTTACTGGAGATGAGCTCATGCAAAACTTGATTGCAGTTTACAAAAAATAGCATAGGTGGTGAAATAGTAATTTACAAAGATATGGACCTTTGATGACCAATCCTAAATCAGCAGTTTGATAGACTCAGCCCAATATTGCTTTAACTTTGGATTGATTTTATGTAAATATACATTGTGGTTTAGAGAAAAAAAAGTAATGCGGCTCTGTTACAAATGTTGTAGAGTAAAAAGTATTGATACTGATGGTTGCTATGTGTTTCTATGGACTCCGGTCGCCATTTTTGGAAGATCACTTTCACACACACCATTCAATTGCAAAAATGGAGAAAGGAAGGGAGAAAACAAAGGGTCGAGGTTTCACACAAGATGGTTGCAAGATTTTCTGTGGCAGTTTTTTCACCTAACAAGACTTCCAAGCCGTCTTTTAACTCAGAAATTCGCCGACCAATGTTCACAGTCAATGCTTGCTCCAGCAATGTCACGTCAGCTTCTCATTCTCTATACACTTAAAAGTGCCAATCTCAAAGATTTTCATTTAAATAAATGTCTGTTAAGTCACCATCACTGAATGAAGTAACACAAAGGTGATTGAGCCTATGGCCCACTGATGAAAGCCCTTGCATTTGCAGTAATCTCAGTTTTAAAAACCGGGTGTCGGTGGCGACATTGTGTGAGTTGTGACGCATTTTCCATCACCCGGCAGGAGTTGGTCGGCCAGAGAGGGTAGGCGGAGCTAACGCAATGCTAAACGTTTACTATGGCCGACAGTCTGAGGTAGAGCCTTGTGCTCGAAATGTCAATGCGGTGAATAAAATCCTTTAAACATGAGCTATTTGGTGTGTGGATCTCTCCTTTCTACTTTATAAGATTTTTTCGATCCAGCACCCATCCGTTTTGGTATTGGATGTGCATGTCTTGTTTTTTAGGTCTTTTGTCGCTTTTACTATGGCCGCACAAACGGTGACGATGAAACTTCAAAAACAAGTGCAAATCCAAAGAAAAATAAACAAATTCGACGTTCGGATGACGGCAAACGAGTCAAAAAAGCGAAACCAAACCACCAGCAAACCAACTGATGTCACACAGGCGACGCTGTTTGGAATCTCTGGGCAGTGAAATCTAAAAACACACCTGCAATTACCGCTTTTCGCCATAGATGGCGCCAAAAACAACGAAGCTGAAATCTTCAAGATGGGCACTTTAAATACTTAAAAAAAGATATACTTAAGAGCAGTAACAAATCACTTGCACTTCGTTACTTTCCACCATCGAGTATTTCTGTGTTTTAGTTCGTCGCGACGAAAAATATAAATAAATAAATAAGTAAAAACCCGGGGTAATTCCACCCCCGGTCCTCTAGTGGGCAGTAGTAGTTCCTGCGGGTCGGATCCCGACGCCACATCCGCTGAAGTGCGTCGCTTTCTCCATCGTTGGCGCCAGACGAGCTGTGGCGCGAGCTGCACGGAGAAGTGGAGAGAGGAAGGACGCACGAGCCATCTCTCCGTCAAAACAACAAACAAACAAACAAACAACCAAACAGAAGTAAGACCGGGACTGAGAGGTGGGTGCGCGGCGCAGGGGGAATGTTATTTATCGGGACTAGGATCCGAACGAGCGGGCGCGTTCTGACGATTTGATCGGTTATAGTAAAGTGGGGCTGGGGTCAGTTTCGCCAACTAAACAACACACCCCGCAGCGGATGTTGTTGTGGCTCTTTGCAGCACTTTAGCCCGCACCGTGCCACCATTTTAAGTTCACTTTGTAGAGGCTGCTGAGGGGGGAATGCACAACACCAGGCCCTCGCTCCGAAGACCCACTTCACGCACGATCACGATAACGTTCCGACCGTAGTAATGCTGTCCGGCCGGCTTTGCCTATTAATAGAGAGGGTCCGTTTCACTCCGGTCGGGTCTTTGTGTCCCGGTCGGAGGGCGGTTTGTCCGGAGCTTCCGTCCTGTTTAACGCCGCCACACTCCAGCGGCAGTCCCCGGGTTTAGCGATGAAAAGTTCGACTCGTTTTTAAGATTCGCTTCTTGATGAGTCACTCGGTTAACAAAAAACGAGTCGTTCGATTCCAACTCTCGGTTCGTTTGATTCGGTTGGTATGCGCAGTGAGTGGTGAGCAGGCGTCTGAGGAGTCGGTTTAGCTCTGTTGGAAACCGAATTCTCTCGCTTAAAAAGAATTGTCAAAATTGTTCGTTTATGTGGATGAATGCAAAGTTGATCTTGTATAATTGTATAAGAAGAGCACTTTGTTGACCCCCCCCCCACCCGGGGGATGTTAATAAGGTCATTCTGTGAATTATTTGTGTGCAAATCACAAAATGTACTTTTCAGAATTATTTATTTTGGTGGAATGTTGAGTGTAAATTAGACACATTCAGCGTCGCACATGTTGAATGTGTCTAATTTACACTCAACATTCCACAAACGCTGAGTGTACGCTCACCCAACATGCCCTTTCCCTCACATTAACTTAATGTCTGGTATTTATTTGTCTGGTAATTAAAACCTTCTGCGCTCGTTCGCAAATCCAGATGAATGCTTCTGTGAATCCAGATTCAAACTCTTATTGAATCCCGATTCACCGAATTGCCCGTGTCTTGCTGTGGTTACTGAGCCACGGACGAACTACTCTTTTGTCGGGTGAATCCCCACACCCGAATCATTTTCAAGATTTGTTCGCTCCAAACGAATCGTTCACGAATCTCGCATCGTTCCCCGGGTTTAGCCTCGCTAGCGAGCTGCTTTTAGCCGCTAGTTAGCAGCGCATCGTGGCTAGGTAGCAGCACGCTAACTACATTAGCCACTAAGCTAACTACGGTGGCCAGCACGGTACACGCGGCATATCCGTGTCGATAATACTACGGGTTATATAGTTTATATAGTATATTTGTCGTTCCGGTCTGGAGTTAAGCCGCCATTGAGGTCCGTGTCGAAGGAGGGCTTTGGGGCCGGAGCCGAGGTACGGTCCCAGTCCGACGCTGGGAGTTCATCCGAATGTTTGGGGGGTTTACTGCTTTTATTCATCAACACGCGAATTTAAACCCCCGCGTGTATGTGCGCGTGTCTTATTTCGGCTCGCGCGCTGCCCTGCGTTATATAAGGGGTTCCTTTCGCGGGTTTTCCGCCGCTTTCGCGTTAGCCATCTTTGTTCCAGCGTAGCGCGCTACGCGTCGAGCTAAGCGCTACGGTAGGACGTTAGCGGCTCTAAAAAGCAGGCTCCGCCGAGAGCAGCGGCCTCAATCCATCGAAATGTGTATATATTTTTATGACGCGAGGTCCAGGGTCTCGGTTGTTTTCGAATGTGTCTATATATGCTGGTGTACATTTTGAAGGGCGGTAGCCAGCTGGACCCGTGCTAGCCAGCTAGCGGCAGCCATCTTAGAGCTAACTGGGAGCGCTGCTGTGGCTCCACAAGATGGCCTGCTAATGCAGCTTCCGCGTTTGTGTCCGCGTCCCAAAGTACGCGGCATTCGTCCATTTAATCTCGACACACGGCCCGTGTTCCAAGCCACGTGCGGATTTTTTAAGGTCACAATCTCAGAGCCGCCGGTCGCTCGCTACGAGGCTAGTTAGCTCGCTAAAACGCAACCCTATTAGCCGCTAACAGGACGCTGTTTTGCGGGTAAGTCTCCCCGGCAGCCTAGCCGGCTAACTAGCCGCTATGCTGGCTACCTGCAGCTGGAGTGTGAGGCTAGCGGGCGGCACTTGGTCATCAAGGCGACGACTTCACCCAAGTCGCTGTGTTTTTTAAACGGCTCGGAAACATAGTGTGTGTACAGTGTGTTGTACACGGACCGACGCCCGGGCTAGATTCCAGGCGGCCTGTGCCGTGCGCGATTAGAGTCATATCTCGATCCTGTAGTGGGCCGGGGTGATCCTACCAGGAGTGCTGGCTAATCGGCGAAGCTACGACGGCTAGCAAAGTGATTACTTGGCCTGCTAGGCTGGGAAGTAAGCTAGCGATTGGGGGTGGGGGTGGTGTGGTGTGGTGTAACCTGATTGGTTGCAATTGAAATGATGTCTCTACATGGCTGTGGTCATGTTTGATACGTAACCGATCTGCTTGATCAAAAAGAAGATGCTGCCCATTGGTTCGACAGAAATGCGGCCTAGTCACGACTTTTAACGCAATCCAGACTGATTCCTACAGTTAATTGGGGGGAGGGAAGCGCCTATAGTCATGGGTTGTTGGGGGGTATAGTTGTGTGTATCTGTTGTGTCAAGTATGATAACTCAGTTTCAATTTTTAGCAATGCGCCCTTTTAATATATGTTGAGTTTCCTGTGGATCAAATTTTGTTGAACTAAGGCTGGGCTTCCGCAGGCTGTTATATATTCAAATGTACCAGGTCTGAGTGGAGAACAATCCAGCTCAGACACCCTCTCCTAACATGCAACAGATTATGATGAGCATTTATTTTTATATAAGGAAAGTTTATTGAATATTGGTTAAGTAACAAAATCTATAGAGGTGTCATTGGCTTGACCAAATTGTAACCTTCCATCTTCCCGGAGAATAATGACATGAGTAGGATGTGATGTTGTGCAAATGTGAACATAAGATTGCCGGACATGTATACTGTCGTAGGTAATGCGTTAAGGCATTGTAATATATTGAGATTTTGAGTTTTTATTTTCTCTTTATCCACCCAGGTCTGATTGCTGACAAAGACACCAGTGCTGTGTCGAACCAGGACGAGGTCCATACCCCCATTTCTCTTTTAAAAGTTATCATCCGGCAGGAAAACGGAGGTCGTGGGGTTGGAGTGTGTGCTCATGGCCGAGTCAGAGACTGAATGTGACACGGCGGGCCTTGACACACTTGGGTCGGAGTGTGTCATAGCCCACAGCCAGGTCGACCTTCACTATGGTGCAGAAACGGAGATCATGACGGAAGAAAAGCGTGGTCTGGAGCTTGAAATCCACAGCTCGGATCTAGCCAAGATCCAGGGCTTGGGTCCAGAGCTGGGTGCCGTAACCTGTGTGGATGCCACGGTAGAGACGGATCACGACTACATCAAGGTGGAGAACGCAGATATGCATTGCTTCACAGGAGCAGATATCAAACCGGGATCGAATGAGGCTCTGCTCGGAGAGGTGCTGCTAAAGGCCCAGCACGAGCATGTGGTGAAGGTGGAGTCTGACTATGGCGGAGAGCTGACGGTAGAGTCGGAGAACGGCGTTATCATACATGAAGACCATGGCCTGCAGTGCAATGAATGCGGGGAAATATTCGGCAGTATCGCCGATCTCCACCAACATTTTGAGATACACAAAGATCTCAACCCGTACATCTGCGTTCACTGCGGTGAGAGCTTTGCCGTGGAGGCCAGCCTCAAGCAGCACATGAAGATCCACATGAAAGAGAACCCCTATGTCCCGACCGGGGTTGAGATGGTCGGCAAAGGCATCATAGACGGCTTCAACCTCAAGTCTCACCAGATGATCCACCTGCCAGAGAAGCCGCATCGGTGCTCCGAATGCGGCAAGAGCTTTGCGGCCGCCATTACCCTGCGGGAGCACATGAAGATGCATTCAGAGGACAAGCCCTACAAGTGCACACAGTGCAGAAAGAGCTTCGTGCGCCGGAGGCATCTGAAGAAGCACCAGGAGCTGCATGCGCGTGAGAAGCCGCACACATGCGCCCAGTGCGGTAAGGGCTTCGCCACAGCCTCCAACCTGAAGCAGCACCAGAAAACCCACGCTGCTGCCATGGGCGACAAGCCCCACCGCTGTGAGCAGTGTGGGAAGTGCTTTGCAGCCGCCGCCACGCTACGGGAGCACCAGCGCATCCACTCCGGCGAGAAGCCGTACAAGTGCAACCAGTGCAGGAAGAGCTTTGTCCGCAAGCGCCACCTGAAGAAGCACCAGCTGGTGCACGCCGGTGGAAAGCCATACAACTGCTCGCAGTGCGGTAAGGGCTTCAACCACTCGTCCTCCTTGTCGCGGCACCACAAGATCCACCTGCAGAACCCCATGTACCCCACGCCGCAGTACGACAGCCCTGTGAAGCAGCGCATCCACCAGGAGGGCGACAAGCCCTACATGTGCAATCACTGCGACAAGGGCTTCAACCACTCGTCCTCACTGTCGCGGCACCAGAGAGTGCACTCCGAGGGGAAGAGCTACACGTGTACTCAGTGCGGGAAGGGCTTCAACCATTCCTCGTCGCTCTCCCGGCACCACAGGATCCATATCAACCAGCGGGTTCATCTGGAGGAGAAGCAGCACCAGCATCAGCACCAGCACCAAGAGCAGGACCACGACCAGGAGCAGGACCACGACCAGGAGTACACCGCCATCCCATCGGGGAAGGGCTTCCCCCACACCCCCACCATCAAGCAGCGCATCGCGGCTGGCGACAAGCCGTACCGGTGCTCCCAGTGCGGAAAAGGCTTTAACCATTCGTCCTCCCTCTCCAGGCACCACAGGATTCACATAGCTCAGTGAGCTCCACCCCCCATGATACAGAGAACACAGAAGATAACGGGCCGATTCCCAGTGGAACAAGTTGGAATTAAAAAGGACGCAAGTATTGGATTGGAGAAGGTCTGGAGGACGACTCTGGAGTTCAGCTGGATGACAAGTGGACCCAGGACTTTGTTCAGCTCGAAGAGGTTGTGGGGGAATTTAAAAAAACAAAAAACGATGTGAATGGCCCTGTTATTATACTGAAGTACTCGTGATTGTTCTCACCTCTCGAATGCTTTTAAAGGAAAAAAAACAAGTGATTTGATATTCAAGCTATAACAATGTTTCCTGGGAACCCTTTCTGGGTTGTTGTTTTTTTGATGGCTGATTTCAGTTGTTAGACCTTCAGGCGAGCACACATGCTTCTCAGATTTAAAATAAGATGTACCATGACGCCCGCGCCCCATAATCCATGTTGAGCAGACAGGAATTCTATGTAAATACGTGGATACTTTTCTTTTTATATATATGTATAGGTGACTAGTGTGCTGTTGTGTTCCAGAAAATGACATTTTTGATAACATGGTCCACTTTGTCTCCAAGTCACTTTTTTTTCATTAAGTACTTTTATTTTCTTATTTGCTTTAATGTTGGAGCTATCAGAAAAAGCTGTAGAATTTGGGCGTCAACAGACACAAATGAACTATATTTATCTTTTTTCCCCCGTTTCCAAGGATTTGTATCGCTGAATAGAGTCTACAGAGAGCAATACTGGCTGAGACATCAATTCTATGATGGGATCCATTTTAGTCATAAGGAAATGCAAAATAGAAAATAAACATACTGGGTAGCATAATATGAAATGACCTGTGTCCTAATTCTTCACTGTCTATTTTCCTATGGGCTCGCACCAAATTTACGTTACATTAATGTAACAAGTTTCTTCATTGCTTAGGAGACTTAATTAAATCGCCTGTGTATAGAATATAATAAAATCTTACTCATAATGTTCTACAAAGTTATCACAGTTCGGTCAAAACTGATCGAATGAGTGTGTGTGTGTATATATATATAAAAAAAGATGACTACAAGACTAAAATATGCTTGCTTTTACAGGACACGGATCTGATGGAACTGCGCTCTATTTACTGTTCTATGTAAAATATCTTTTACAAACTGATGTATTTTTTTAGATATGGTTTGGGTCACACGAAAGGGAATGAGAGATGCTGTTTTTATGGGAGTTAATATGGTGAGCAATATTTTCTTTGGATAACAAGTGTGCTTCAAACTGTAGCATAGGTTTCTTCCTTGTGTTAGATAGGTGCCTTATTGCATGCTATGTAGAAATGTATGCCGAGCTGTTATTTGGGGGAAAAAAGACATTAGGGTTTTCAGTCTTTTGTTCTTATTCATACTAACTTACCCCATATTTTAATTTTGAAGTCACTGATACGTTTCCTTTTTTTCTTTTATTTTCTTTTATGTATAATACTATGTGTTTACACTGTTACGACCATTATTGTCTTTAATTTTTTTTTTCATTGTCAATGACTCGATATAGAGGAAAAAATTGTAATTGATCCATCGCCAAGGCTTCTCTCAAGGGTGAACTTTGTAACATCTTTTCCCTGTTTCTGAATGGCAAATGTATGGATAAATAAAGGTTATTGACTCTCTTTGGTTTCCCACTTATTATTATAAAGGGATTCTGTGTTTTATGATCTCCAGTGTTGGCTTGTTCATGGGGATTTATTCTAACTGACTGCAGATACAGATCTGAATCCTGAAGTTTTGTTTGTGTTCCCATGTGTGTACCACTGGTTTAGGGTCACAACTCAAATCTTGACCATGTCATTTTCCATTAGACATCTTGCATCCTTTGTGTGTCAAAGCAGAAAATCAGGATGCTTTTCATAAATATTGGATGTTTTTGTTATGGCGTAGCTTGGTAGTTGACACCAATTCCCCTTTCATAGCCTGTTATCAGATGGATGTCAGATGGAGTATTGTCTATTGGTCCACCATCATCAATTAACATGATCAATAAGTTTGATTGGGTGTGTGTTTTTTTTTAGGCCTTTGCTAATTGTATATCATACCTGCTGTTGGAAGTGAGATGTTATTTATTCCTGCTGAGTTTTGCTTGAGCATAAATAATTTATTTCTACTACCAGTTACATGACTTCATTTGATATCATGCCTCATATCTAGATGTGTAAACACTATTTTACGAAGTCTTTCCAGTTAACGGCGGTCAATGGGGCTATCACGGTTCTGCAATTGTTATCTTGTCCACATGGGGGCACCATTTACCATGTTTTAAACTTGATAATTAAAGGGTCAGGGGTAATGGGAGTTGATAGCGGACCCTCAATTTGATACCCCACCTGAAAAGATTTAATCTGGGACCCAAATCTGAAGATCTTTATTGTGAGATATTATTTAGTCTAAAACGCCATACCTGTATACACCCAAGTTAGGGACAAACTGTGAAACCATCCAAACAATCGTTACTGTGCATTCTCTCATGGTGCTAATGTCTTGTAAATGAAATGATGGTTTAACTATTCTTTTGCTCGGCAGAGAGAGTGTCGGGGCTTTGGGGCCCCTGCAGACAAGCCCCTGTCACGGCCACCTCCAGAATCAACCAGTATTTACCAAATCCCAGATTTTACATGAAATAATTTGTGCTTACAGGTTGCACTGTGTCATGGAAACTGGCTTTGTAACATGTCTATTAGATTTCTCTGTCAGCAACATAATCAACTCAGGACAGGAAAGGCACTTTGATTCGTGTACACTGATTTATTTGCGATTAATTGCTAGACAAACAACAATAAAATGCTGGGACAAATCTTGTAGATATCGAATCCATGTATCATTCAGATTTAAAAAAAAAACATTCACTGTACAGTTACAGAATGGCTGTCCATATACCCTAGATGTATAAGCTTGACATATCCTCTATATAGGTAAAGGCTTATTAAGAATTATGTACAGAAAGAACAAATGAACATATGTACATGGACCTCCAGTACAGTAGGTGGAACTACTGCATGGGCGCTGCTGAACGTGGCTTTTGCCTCTTGTGTCGTCGGGGAAACTTCTACACGTTCATGACGGGGGTGAGCTGCAGCAGGGAGCTCTGAGGTCTCATGGTGCTGCTCTTGGAATGGAGCTTCTCCAGGTTCTGCAGGAAACCTCTCTTCTTCAGACCCTCCAGGATCACGGTGTTGCTGGAGGCCAGACTGACGTGGGTCCTATGAGAAGGGAGCGAATGACACTTGAATGTGGCGTTTGATGCACTGCACTCCACCTTTTCACACACGGGAAGAAGGGGCACAAGGTGATTGCAAAAAAAAAAAAAAAAGGATTTTCTTCCTCTTTCATTATCTCATGAAAATATAAGTACCGCCGTGTAATTATGCTAATTATCATAATCACTCCCTTCTGTCTAAACACTGGCCGCTGTGATTGGCTACAAGATGTTTGTTCAGCTTTATCACTGGGTGCATGAAAGGCTAAAAACATACAATGTTGAGATGGTCAATCAGATTTCTGACCCAAAGGTTAACTGTCGTCAGCGTGTTTATTTTTTCTTGCCTGTAAAGCTTCTCCACAGCCTGCAGCTATACAATCTTTATCTGATGACGTACAATTTGGTGAAATCGGCCAAGATAGGGCACGAGTGGGAAGGACAGTTTGGCACTGGCAATGGGCTTCAGATTTCTTCTGTTCGATTTTTTAAATCCCCTTTCAAATAAGACCCCCATTTAAAAGGGTTTAACAAGAGGGTTGCTAAACGGCAGCTTACTAAAAGCAGGGAATTAAATAAATAAAGATAAATAAATTAAGCAGATAAAACCTCAGAGAGATACTCACCGTGGGGAGTCTATGCCGCTGTCTCCTGTGATGCTCTGGCTCTCTCCAATTTCCCCCATGTCTCTTCCGCTCGCTCCACTGGGCATGCTCAGACTGCCTCCCCGGCTCGGAGGGGTTTCCCTCTCTCCCGCAGTCTGGTGTCCGTCTTCCACCGTGTCCTCCAGCTCACCCTGCCAATGCGCGGACTCGCCGTCTCCCTCGCCGACAGACTTGCGGATGGTCTCGGCGTCCGATTCCACCTCGCTGGTCTGGCAGTAGTCAAAGATACTGCTGTCTGCGGCCTCTGGGGGGTCCGGGGGCTCCGAGCTCAGACTGCCCCCCTGCCGTCTCTCCTCCTGGGGCAGTTCTGCTCGCCTGGGGCTTGGCTCGCTCTGGGATCCCAGCGATCTACTTCTCTGGCTCTGATGCTGGCGTCCCCAGCCGGTCTCCCCCGGCCGGGTGGGGCTGAAAGAGGTTTCCTTGTGGGCGGGTGTGGTAATGCTCTCATCGTAAGCGCTACTCCACTCTTCGTGTGTGCTGGGAGTGGAGTGGGCCTGCGGACGCTGTCGGTGGGAATTATGGGAGTGAATGTGAAAATCTTGGTAATGTAAATCAGATTCACGGCCATGGTAAACCAATTGGGGAACACGGCGGTCAGCTACACCAGTTATGTAAGCTGTAGTGTCCACAACCTCCTCTTCATTTAAATACAAGGAGCTGCAGGCATCATCATCCTCATCCTCATCTTCATCTGCATTCTGGTAGAGCCTGTGGTCATCTTCTACGAAGTCACTGCTGTTTGTTAACAAGACGCCGCTGACAGGTCTCAGCTCTGGTCTAACACTCGGGTGTCTGTTTCTTTGCTCTCCACCACTAATAGTGGTACTGGCCTCCGTCAGCTCTTGTCCTCGGCTCGCTCTGGAACCACAGGCTTGTTGGTGTGAAGGCAGTAGATCAGGCCTGGTGATGCTATCTCCTTGTTTCTCTTTGTGTCTGAGTGAGTGTTTCCGCTGTAGAGAGGCCTTTGGCCGGGACATCACAGGGTCACATGAGCGTCTTGGAACCGATTCATACGGATGAGTGGCGAGTATGACATCAGAATCGGTGTATGATTGGATGTTAGGGAGGAGTACGGGCGCAGTCTGGGCTATTTGGTGCCTTTGGTCTGTCCCACCCTTGTACTGTGGCTCCTGTAAAGGGCCGCATTTGTCCTCTGTCTCCCAGGCCTCCCTGTTCATCGCCTCCCTCTGATGTCTAACCTTGTCGTCTATTCTCAAGGTGCTACTCTGAGGGTAGGCTGAGCCGCAGTCTGACGGTAGCTGTGTGTCTGGTTGGAGTGGATCGTCGGCAGCGAGGCCTCTCTCGCGCAAGTGGTCGTACCTGTCTTCGGATGTGGGGGACTTGCCCGTTTGCTCTGCCTCCGGTGCTCTGACTTTAGTCCGATGCGGGTCCCACGACTTGGAGCGGTGGCCTGCTCGCTCCTTCCTGCCAGCTGCTGAAGCCTTGCCATCCTTTGCCTCTCGTCTTCTCTGCTCCCTGTTGATGGATGCAGTTGCGAGGGTGGTAGCAGTTGTGTGGGATGCGTCTTTGACCTGCTGGAAAGGATTATCAATGCGTTTCTTATAAAGACACTTCCCCTCACCAGCCACGGCCTGCTCTAGATGCTCTGGCTCTTCGGCGTGGATTTCTGGTCTGAGTCGAGAGGGGATGAGATCTTCCTCCTCTGGGTCTGCTTCCTCACATACGTTGGCCTTGCTCTTAAATCTTTCCTTCTCCTTTTCCCGGTCCCGATGCTTTTCCCTGGACGAGTGGGCCCTCCTTTTGCTACGGAAGGCCTTGGGGCCAGATCTCCTTCCTGCCACTGCGCTGGAGGAGTGACGATGCCTAGGTTTGGAGACCGTCAGTATTTCGGTGGATATTCCCTTATCCACTCCTCTATCAGTCTTCTCCCCTCGATCGAGACCTTTGTCGACCACCCTCTCCCCTCTGTCCTCCAGCTTCTTCATGAGGACTGTGTGCCGTGTCAGGTTGTCCACAGTGAGTTCAGGATTTATCCGTTTGATGATGGCATGCTCCAGGTCACGTGGAAGGTTATTGAGGTCCTCCTCATCCCGTACTGGCCATTCCTCTGGCGGAAATTGACCCGAAAATGAAACATACTCCTTCTTTGGCTTTTCCTTTTTCCCCCCATTCCTCCAGAAAAGGCTGAGGCCAAATTTCCTTCCTGGCCTGTCCTTGCCGTCTTTGTCTTTGCGGCTCGTGGCGTTAGTGGTGGCGGTGGTCTTGCTGACCTCGCTGGCCTGGTAGTCGGCTGCCGTGGAAGTAGACTGATGCACTAATGTCGGTTTGTGATCTGAAGTACGGGGCCACTTCAGGCTCTTTCCCGTGCATTCACTTATAGACACGGAGACAGAATGCTGGTCGGGAACAGTGGAGGGAGGGACGGGCGCTGTTGCGGTGGCAGCAACGACAGAGCATGTTTGAGGTGGCGCAAAGCAGCTGCAAGATTTGCAGTGGGCCACCAGCAGAGTCTGAGAGCTTTCCACGCAAGCCTCGTTGCTCAACAGGTAGGTGATGGGGGGAGGAGAAGGAGGCTCATCTCCCGAACCCGAGGTCCACCAGCTCTTCTCTCTGACCAGGAAGTAGGTCTGTGGCGTGACAATGAAGTAACCCTCCCCTGTATGGTAAATCTTGCGCTCCTTGATGAGTGCTCCCAAAGCATTGTACAGAATGTCCTGAGTGGGAATGGTAATCCCTGAGATGAAGAGAGAGGACGGTTAGAAGAAAAGAAGAACGTCATGTGAATATTAAAGCCTGACAATGTGCAAAAGAAGATGGAGAAGGATGTTGGAGAAGACATTTGCTCACGCATTACCTGGATGCTCTTTGCTCATGTGGTTCACAAGCGCTTCCTGGGTGACGGTGATGTGGGAGGAGTTCATATCGGATATCACGGAGCAAAGCACCTCAGCCAGGGGGATAAACTGGGATTGGGGAACAGGGGACATCTGAACCGGGGACAGGTCACCTGAAACACAAACACACAGATTGCCATGTAAGACAGGTGTGTGTGAATACTCAAAAAGCAAAATAAAAGGTTCACCTTGGTAAAACAGCATGACTCCTTTTGCCATTGCAAACAATCATATGAACTTAAGTTCACATTCCACCACTAACCACATTGTAAATCATGACTAGGGGTGGTCTATTTATTTGAGTTATGTCAACCATGCCTGACTGCTATTGAAATTCCATCTATACTGAGACAGACCACAGAATTCCATTACTCCCACAGAAACGACCACAAGTCTGCCTGTTGGGTAGATCATATGTCCCGACCCCCTATATCATAAGCCTCTCCTCATCTAGGAGGTGCCTTTAGACTAACGTGTTGCAGAAAGAGAGAGGCAGAGAGAGAATGAAAGACTATTTGGAAGCATTTTGTCCCCGTAGAAATAATGTTCCATATACATAGTGTACATACAACTTTCATCAAAATCCAAACAATCAACCGCACGCCGAGAGTTGATGGCATTATGGTCGCGTATTCCCGAACTGTGGCATCCCATCAGACAGAAGCCGCAGGTCTTTGAAATCATAAAGCGAGTGCATTTCAAAGAACAGCAGACATTTTAGAGCCGTTTCATCTCGGCACCAAAGGCAGGCGACTGCGGCAGAGTCTCCCACAGTCTCTCTATCGGTCAATTAAATCAACCAAACTACGGTGATTTAGCTCCCTTGGGCAAACATGCTTTTATGAGCGAGCTTTAGTGTTCTGTTTCATGCCAAGGACGAAAGCCTACGATGAATGGGGGGCAGCGATAGACACAATAAGACTGTCCCACACACATAAAAACGACTTGGTTTATATATTTAATTCACAGAGGCAGCGAATACTTGATAAGTGATTACCTCACTGCCTGCCCGTCCGGATTCACAAACCACTTTGCCGCTATTTGGCCAAGGTGAGTAAGATGCAGCTGAGATAAATTTGCCGTAACACACCAGCCAATGATTTATTTCTATAAAGAAAATGTTGAACCTTTAGTCCATAGATGGCTCCAACTGTATTGACTTGCTTTCTCCTTATCTATCTTATATATAGCTTACTTTTTACTTTACTACATTTATCTGTAAAACCCACAAGTCGTCATTTATTCATTTATTTATTTATACAATCAACTCATAACATGGAAATGGAAAATAATCGGATCACCACAAGGTACAGTATTTCTATTGCTATTTACG
>OMKR01110137.1:1859-12557 GCA_900302355.1 Cyttopsis rosea | reverse complement strand
GCGCACCACCGGCCCGCCGCCGCCCGGTCCGTCGGGGAGGTGGAGCTTGAGCGCGTGCGATAGTACCCGAAAGATGGTGAACTATGCCTGGGCAGGGCGAAGCCAGAGGGAGAGAGGACCATACCACCATGTCAATTAAATACTCATTATTGATTTTCCAAAGCCATAGGGAGCCGCAGCAGAGGGATGAAAGAGCGACATGCGGCTCTGGAGCCGCGGGTTGCCGACCCCTGCTCTATAGGCACCGGTGCAAACAGGACAAGCAGCCACGTGTCCCATCTCTGTTCCTGAGCGACACTGTGAATGTGAAGCATCTTCTGCTCCGAGCTCAGACAACACTGAGAGCTACATTACAATCTGCCTTTGAATATGAGAGCCATTTTCAATCATATTAGCACCAACCTTCAAGCAAATGGAAAATAATTCATCTGAATTATCTCTGATTAAGCGGCTGAGATGGATATTACTGAGCTATTTGATGCCCTTGTCATTTGGGGAACGGGATAGCATTTTCACAGCATGCTTCCAATCTGATTTCTCCTTGGAGCCGATAGCAGCCAACCTCCCTCTTTCTTTTTTCTGTCTCTCCATCTCTCTCCCTCCCTCTACATGCCTCTCGTGGGTACACATGTGACTGAGCTAGAGAATTTTCTCTCTCTCTCTCTCTCTCTCTCTCTCTCTCATGTGCAAGCCAAAACGTGCCAGCACAATCCTGGCAACCCTGACTGACTGCAGACTAAAACATTTAAAGAACTAGAAATATTAAAAATTAAAAATTAAAATAAATTCCGACTGAGCTGCAGCTGCTGTGTGGAAGAAATGTTGGCAATGCAGATGATTAAAGCAGCTCTCCTGCTCGTCATCGTGCCCTATTATCATTTCTGGACGTGTGTGTGTTCGCTCGTCGACTAAATGGGCTTTCTAAACAGCTCCTCTGTCAATTTCCCCCAGTGCTTATGTATGTGGTGTGTGTGTGTGCATATCATCAGAGATTATTTCTTCCTGTCCCGTACCGTTTCTAACTGTAGCCATTTCTCTTTCCTTCCACATGCCCGCACTCTTCAGGGAGTGGACGAGTGCTTGTAAAGGTGTGTGATTGTGGGTCTGTGACTGACTGATGGCAGAGTCTACAGGTTGCAATTTGTTGTCTGTGTGTGTCATTGGTATGTGCTCCATTGTCTCCAGTTTCCGGCGTGCCTCGGAGCAACCACCAGCATGATGGTGGAAGCAGCAGCGGTCTTCTATATATGGAGACGGATGGGTGGCTGCCTCCCCATTGCACTACAACCCCTGGCAACAATTATAGAATCAGCATACTTGTACAGCTTTTGTATTTCTTTGTACATAGCAAATAAACAAATCACAGATCTGACACAAAACTATTTTTGTTTAACAGCTGAACATTCTGGCTTGGTGAAACATAGCTCAAATAAATTAAATGCATTAATTTGAACTAATGGGATATTTTTTTCCAGATCAAGTAGAAGAAAATATATGGAATCACTCAATGTTGAGGAAAAAATTATGGAATCATCAAACAAAAAAAAATCTCAATTACTACTTTGTTGCTACTCCTCGGGCTTTTATGACGGAATTCTTCGATGTTACACAATTAACAATATTCTCCATCAAGCTGGTTCCAACTTTATCGAATAGCGCTTGACAGATCAGCTTTGCAGGATGGAGCCTTGTCATGGACCATTCTTTTAAATTTCCACCATCAATTTTCAATCAGAGAGTTGATATGCCTTTCCCGAAGAAAAGCTTTAACACTCTTTGCTCTGTGGCAAGATGCATTGTCATCCTGAAAAATGACTTCCTCATCACCAAACCTATTTTCTATCGATGAAATGAGAAAAGTGTCCAAAATTTCAATGTACCCCTGTGCATTGACTGTTTGCAATGATTGCCATCTCCCCTGGTCCTTTACCTGACATGCAACCCCATATCATAAATGACTGGGGAAATTTGTACAAAAGTTCCAGCATCATCACCTTGGCAATGTAGATTCGTGATTCATCACTGAATATCACTTTCATCCAATTTCTTCTCGTTAGCCCACTGCAACCGTGTTTTCTTCTGTTTAGGCGTTAGTGCTCGTTTTCATTTGGCTTTTCTGTATGTAAATCCCAATTCATTGAGGCGATTTCTTACAGTTCTGTCACAAACATTAACTGTTTCCGCTCATTTGTTTTTCATTTGTTTTGTTGTGCATTTTCTATTTTCAAGTTTTCGAGTTTTCTATCCTGACACTTTGACGTCTTCCATGGTCTACCTGTATGTTTTCTTTTTATAACCTTCCCATTTTGTTTATACTTACACCAAATTTTAGACACAGCTGACTGGGAACAACCAACATCTTTTGCCATACTCCGTGTTTGATTTCCTTCTTGAAGGAGTTTGATAATCCTTTCCAAGTCCAACAGCTCGTTAAGGTCTGCAAACACTCCCTTTTAATTGCAGATTAATTTGCATATTCAGACTTGTGCTGGTTGTTTTAGAAATACAAATTACAAAGTGATTCCATAATTTTTCCTCTACTTGATCTGGAAAAAAGTATGTCATTAATTAAAATATTTTAATCTAATTTGTTTGAGGTATGTTTCATAAAACCAGAATGTTCAGCTATTAAACAAAATTAGTTTGTGTCAGATCTGTGATTTATTTGCTATGAAGTAAAAAAACTGGATGAACTAAGTGTGCTGATTCCATAATTTTTGTGTGTCCATAATAGTCTGTGCTGCTAGATCAACCCCTGCCCCCAGTGCCCTCTAATAAAAACAGATAAGAGACAAGTTAAACCTCCATCCTTTTAACAAAACAAGCCCTCTCAGACAAGCTAATTTGTGCAATCTTAACTGAACAAATGCGCCATTGCAGGAATGCCTCAAAGCTAATGGTTTGAATGCTTGCCAGTTTCAAAAATGTTACTACAGTGTAAAAGAGTGAGTTTTTTCCTGCATTAAAATGTAGCAAGCTTTGGTACCCGATAACTGTCCAGTGTGATGATGCAGTCTGTCCAAGTGTTATTTTAAATTAATTTATCAAATAATTTTGCCACAATTTCACCAATTTTCTTTGAAAATGTAGAATACAATACTTAAAAAAAATAATTATTATTCTTTATTCTGCATTCATGAACACGCCTCTACATCAACACAGTAATCTGTAGTTAGAATCTGATTACCTCAAATCTGTTTACCTTTAAAAAATTATTTTTGTTATTCTTTTCATGGCAATAATGAGAGCTTCCGGAATGAAGACAAGGACGTGAGGGGCTGTATGGATCTTACCTACAGGCTCTGTTTAGTATACATTGCGTGTATTCTGCTCACCATAATCCCATTTACCAGCCATTAGAACAGCATTGCAGAATGCACAAACAGACAGACTCATCCAGATAAATAGCTTTTAACCCCGGCTGTTGTCAAGCCAGAACAGAATTTCCCATAGTAACAAAAGGGCAGCAGCCAGGGGAAAAGATGGCAGTTTTGCATTGCATTTTGGATGGTTTTTGGAGGGGACGTGTAATTTCTCACTCCCCGTCATGGTCTCTCTACCATTCCACACCTCCTCCTCCCCAGTTTTTCATCTTCTTCAGCGTAATGTGTTCTTCCCACGGTCCATTATCGCTCTCTTCTGCCCTTTTCCTATCCTGGGCTCATTTCTGTACCACACTCTGACTCTAAAGGGCCTTCCACAGCCTGAGGGCTATCTGCCAAACAGGCTTTTCTGTAGCTCTCAAATGGAAGAGAAGCATCAGATTATGAAACAAATCACCAGGGAAATTGATGAAAAAATTAAAAGGAAAAGCACTGCTATTCAGACACAAGGACCAATGAAACAAACCGGCAGATTGGTAGCCACCAGTCACATTTGTGGATCATAACAATGGTTAAATATCATTAATAAGAACTGAAAATGTACATCAATTCCCAATCTACTTCCTATGCTTTTGAAACCGTAATAATTAAATAACAGGTTAGACATAATGTTCAGTGTGCAGACATCATTTTGGCCATAACAATGGATCGTAATTACGTAATGTAGCAGTAAGCTTGGACCTAGCAAGCAAAAAATGCCTACCGTCTAGAAAGAAAAATTACTTGAGTTTAACCAGCATGCAATGATATAAGCCAGCATGCAAAACATAGAGGAAAAGAAAAGAATCAAACATACTGTATATATATATCAACAATTATACCATACACTTGCAGACTGACAGGTTGGATTTGCATGAAAGCCTTTCTACCTCTATAGACCTCCTTAAACTCTGGTTGTCCGCCGTTGTGGTCCACACCTTAACTCCAGACCACTGAAGGTTTACCGACGTTACGGAATATTATTACTCTACAGAGGTTTGCTTGGCAAGGAGAAACAGTTTCAACATATTCCTTTCACTTAGACATATAAATGCTACTGTAGAAATGTACTTTCAAGAAATTACATGTTAAGCATTTTCATTCATGGAAGAAATGTGACAGTATCCCTAATAACTGAATTACATTTCCCTTGACTGTAATACAGACAATTTAAGAAACGTGAACGCTGTCCTTATCCCACACCCTGAGTGACGGCCCAAGTTCAGATGTCTATCCTGTTAGGCTTGAAGGGCTGTGCCATAACTGGATATGATATTATGAAGATATTGTCATAATGTGAGTGTGATTTTATAAACTAAATAAATTATGAGCAGGTCAGGATCTCAATTCTTCACAAAATATTGTCTGAAATCTGAGTGTTTAGGCCGATATCATACTTTAGGAGTCTGTTGCGTGCTCCTCAATATTGCTTCGATGCTGCCAAACGAAAAACAAAGGCACACATCCCAGCCAGCTAAATAATGCTATGACAGTCACAATGACTGTTCTTATACACAAACGCGCACTACTCTTCTCTTCCACTTCCCTTGTTTCCATGGCGCCCCAATTGAGGTCAACCATCGTTTTTTTTATGAGTTATGCACGTGTGCCTGGAATCAACAGACACATGCTGTCATACACACAGTCTCTCACTCGGCTAGTAAATAGGGCATTAGCAAAGCAACACACGCAAAGGCGCACAAATACTCACATTATATGGCTGTATATACAGAAGGACACATACATTAAGGTATACATGCATGCAGACATAAATCCCGACAGCTGAAACAAAGGGTGGAAGTAATGGTTGCGCCGCAGCCACTATACAGACAACAACACAGATTAACAGAGACATAGCTGACAACTCCACCGTTCACTCCGCTTGCCTGACCAAACTGTGCACTGTGTGGGCATTTACGAGGAGATAAGTGTGCAGAGTTTGTTAAAACTAGACTGAAAAGATTAATTTATAAACTTAATTTGTAAATTTGCCATCTGTGCAAATGTCTTTTGTGCACCCACACACACTCAATGCATAGACATTTGTGTGTGTGTGTGTGTGTGTGCGCTTGTGTGTTTCTTTCTGCCATGTTTTGACACAGCCTGTATCAATAGAGGCTTCCCCCAGAGATTAACTAAGTGAGAAACCATGTCCAGGATTATTGGCTGTGATCTTGGGAGAAGTAACAAGGCTCACAATATTGATTGAGTCTTAATTTCCTGTTCTGCAACAAATCATTATTTGCCTGTTGTGTTGAAATAACCTGACCCACAGTGTAGGAGAAAATAAAAATCTATAATCACGTCAAATTGAAGAGAGCAGGAAAAATCAGCAAAAACAGCCCACATGATACTTCTGTGGACTAACCAAGGTAGTGTTTGTAATGTATTTAGCCTAATAAACAGTTCTTCAGGACTGAATACAACTGGTAAAGGCAAAAGAATGAAATACATGCCAGTGTCAATAAAACATTGGCCTTGACCTGGACAGACAAACAGTGGGGTTGTGTTGGGCTGAGTTCATTTCAGTTAAACCCGGCTTACACAGGATGGGTTAGGTCAGCTGTCTAACCATTCCAGCGACTGTTGTGAATGGTGGAATCCAAACTGATCAAACATCATGATCAGTGCTACCAGGACACTTCACCCTTCAGTGCTTCCTCTTAAAGTCCCTGTAAAGCAAAAATAAATATTTGTTCCGAGTTTGTCACATCTCAGAAAAATGTGTTATTAACCACCCAGCCAAATTTGAATGATTAAAAAAAATCGCCAAGTATATAAAATTTGGTCTCAAAATTATGAAAAAAAGGGCAGTTGTCTATCGTGGGAGAGGTTCACCTTCTCCCAAGCGTCAAATACCACTAATCCAATACATACATATACAAATCAGAACAAAATCAGAAAACCAATAATGGACTCTTTTTTGTTGTTTTGATTTTGTTCTGAAGTTATAAATGGAACATGAGTGGCTCCCCCAGCTCTGTGCGCTTCTGGAGAGCAGGGTGGTCTTCCAGCTCTGTGCGAGTGAGCCTGGGGAGAGCCCTGCTGAACATTCACCAAAAAACAGTAGATCAGTAGGAGGTATACTTTTGATAAAAACATTTTGAAAGTCAGACAAAGGTAAACCTCTCCCAAAAAAACATTGTTTTTGGAATTCTGGGACTGCAACTGTAACACAGACGATTTTATGGATTCCACTTTAACTGACCATTTCTACCACTATGACGGTCATAGAAAGGCCTGAATCCTTCTATGTGTGTGTGTGTGTGTGTGTGTGTGTGTGTGTGTGTGTGTGTGTGTGTGTTTGTGTGTGTTCGTTCATTCTTTCAGTCAAGTCTTTCAGCTGCCCATAGTCTTCCTCAACCAGAACGGCGCCGCTTGGGTGATGACACTTATAATTAAGGAACCGTCAATTCCTAAAGCTAAGCTGTTTAAAAGGCTTGAAAACATACCTCGCAATTATGTGAGTCTGGAATAATATCCTCACAAGTTCACAAGCACGGTTAGGCATGCAACAACACATTAATACACAGAGACAAGAAGACAACCACACAGACACAACCAGGAAAAATAAAAAGCAAATAATAACTAAATATTAAGGTAATAAAACACACACACACACAAACAAATTAACATGTCTGAAACTGGTATGTTGGTGTGGGAACACCAGCCACTATCCTCTGGGAAAAATACTTTTGCTCCCAGGGTTTCTCTGGTTTTCTATGAAGAGCAGTGTGGTGAAGATGCTATTGCAAACAACACACTGAAAGCCTGGCGGGAGCGAAGCTCTAGCGAAGGAAGCCTTTCAGCGTGCCAAGTCAACTGGGTTCCCATTTTGATCAATAACATCAGGCAAACAAGCGGCCTTAATAAAAAGCTTCCTGCCTTTCAGTCGGTTCAGCTGGCTGCCGGATTGCATCCCTGCGAGAGACGCAGCTTAGTGCTGGGTCATGATGAGCTATTCATTACTGAAGCCAGCAGGCGTGCTGCTGCACCCATCTCTAAACAGCCTTGTTTAAAACAAGGGAAAATGATCACAACCCTGTCTGCTTTATACAAGATCGCACAAAGTCCATAAACAAGCTCCATCACTATCATAGATTAGTTATTGAAGGCGACAAAAAATATAAACATAAAGACATAAAGACATAAAAATAATTGTTTTTGGGTATAAAACAGGAGATTGCATATAAGCAAGACAAAGAGCAGAACAAAAGATGAACCAGCCAGGTCACAGTCACTTTTCCTCTTCTGTCTTTAATCCCAATCCCGGGCTCTCTGGGCCACTGGGCCGGGCTGCTGGATTAGACCGAGGACAAGCTGCCGTGTTGTAAGGACAGGTGGAAGTCTAGAACACATACAGTCTGGCTAGTTGCCCCATTTCACACATATTAAAGGCTTTTTTCTGCAGCATAACAAATGTTAATATGCGACTAAAGTGAATACGTCACATTCACAAAAATGCTGTTAACAAACCTGGCATTGTCAGAGAAGATAACATGCCACACATAGATCCTAGGTTGAGAACTATCAGAGGCAGAAGAGAAAACAATGCCTGCCATGATGAGTTTATTTATATAGACACAAATGAATTAATCTTCAACATGGGAGATTTGCTGAACATTGAGAATATCTTCAAAATATATCTGGTGTTTGTGTAGCTGTTGATATTCTCCACAGTCACGCCTCCCACTTGTCGTATAAGTGCTGCTCCTTGACTGAGTAGGTGGGAATCCTTATGGCTTGGAAATGCTTGACTTTAATGCTATTCTAGGCCTAATCTTCACACTTCGGGTACTTAAAATACAATTGCTGTCTGTCTGTTTTAATGCCTACCTCAGTAACAGTATTAGGATAGAAAACCAAAACTGGTACTGTGTATTGGTCTGGAAACAGACGAAGGGTTCGAATCCTGGCCCAGATCCTTTCTGTGTGGAGTTTGCATGGGTTTCCTCCCACCATCAAAAACATGTATGTTAGGGGGTTAATACTCTTGTCGGTGCACTGGCGAAGGAGTTGGTCCCTGGGCGCTGTACTGTGGCTGCACACTGCTCCTAGGTATAGCATGGGTCAAATGCAGAGGACAAATTTTGTTGTATCCTACTTGTACGATATACTATTCTAGTGAAAAGGTGACATCTTCCCTATTGGCAAATTCTGGAGGGACGGAGGGAGCCCTTTTACACAGCCTGTTCAAGGCGGGTATGTTGCGCCGTTATTCCGCCTCGCCATTCTGTATAAAAAGGTATGCGTTACACATCATGCCCCGCCAGTCCGGAAAGCCGGCATCGCGGCTTTCCATTATGCTTTGTTTGGTTCAGTGTAAAAAGGCAAAACCGTGATATAGACGGGTCTTACTTACGGCAGTATTGTGGGATCTCTGTATAAAAGAGGCTCTAGAGTGCTTTGGCTTTTACCGCCACTCCTGCCAGTCACACATAGCAGTAAGATATTCAGCTCAGAGTGTGAAATTGATTGCTGGAAAAGATGGGAATGGAGGTGAGAATGTCCTTCTACAGAGTACAGAGCCCGGTGGGCTTGGAAATGGAAATTGAACGTGATGGACGCAGGATGTGTTATTAAAATCTTGGCTGCCACCACTGCCGACTGCCAAGTCCTGATAGAACACACACATACTTAATTTTTTTAAAGTGCATATTTCTATAATGGCATTCAACTATTGAGTACAATTCCAACCGATTATCAGGATGCTAAATTATTCTAGTGACTAGTCAATGAAACACACACACAAACTGTTGCTATCTGTCATGGAGATGTCAAACTAGACTCTGCCCACACTGTGAGCCAAGATGTGGACAGAGAGCTAATATTTGAAGCTGCACTGGTAATAGCTAGAGCAAACACAAATTAGAACACAGCACACACACACTTCAGGAGAAGGGGGGCGACAATAATAAACCTCCATTCAGGGATTTGGTTGCCATTCTCAATCATTCACGGTCTAGTAAGCTGAGAATGGTTGATAATCTATTTATATACTGTACAATATTATACTCTCCATTTATATACATTATATGTCAAATGTGCATGTGCGTGTGTGTGAATGTATCCTATCATCCTTCAGGGAAGACTTGCTGCTCTTGGAGAGGCTGGCAGGGCAGCAGCACCCTGTTCCTGAGGCAAATCTATAAAAAGCTCAGTTCTCAGGGATAAAGGACAGCACACTCTCTTACAGCATGCAACTTCAGGATGTTTTTCATCACTAGACTCCCCTTTTCCGGCGCGATGCGACGCGTGTTGAAGTTCTGGACGTAATGTAAAACGAAAATGTTTGGGGGGAAAAAAATTGCACATGCCCGGAATTAGGCATGAAAGGCAATGCTGCCGCCAAACTATCTTTTTGCGGCGTTAACGCACAAGTGGGCGCGGAGCTGTGAGGCCACGGTGCGGGCTTCTGAGAAGGGCAGCAATTGAACGTAGTCATTAGTTTAATCACATGTCCAAAATATCAGTGATAATATGTGTGTATAATAATAATAACAATAATTATATCATCAGTGATGATGTAACATAGCTCCAAAGTCGTCAATCTTTTTTGACAAAAGTAAATGGGCATGACTGTTTTCAAAAACGGGTCCTTGACCCCTCAGATCAAGATATCTGAATGAAGTTGGGCTCATTAGAGCTGCAAGAGTCTGACCTTTACAGCCATGCCTGACATGTGTCAGCTACATAGGATATGTGAGCTTCAGGGTCCTAAACAGACCGTTTTCTGCATGCAGTGAAAATGTTATTTTCGCCTTTTTTTCCCCTTTCCCTATTACTGTGAACCTCTAGACCCAGAATCTAGATGCCCAGGCCATTCAGGAAATGTATGGGATGTCCAGCTACATTAAAATAATAAGTAAGTGGGTTTTTCTGAGCCATTTTCAGAAATTAGTGCTTGTCATCCAATCGTCAAAATCTCAAATTTTCAAAAGTTATTGATATTGCATCACATCATTATGCTGTGTTTTTCAAGGTTATGGGGTCTTCAGGTGGTCTTTTTGACCCTTTACCCCCATTCCCAAGTGGTCAAAAATGAAAGTGTACCAAAGTTGTGTAATTAATGGTATCAACCTATAACTTGGTGCAGCAACTAATCACACATAATTGAGCATGGGAATGGCCATCATTAGGCATGAGTATAATGTTTAAAGCCCTTTACACTCAAAATATTAATAATTTTATCAGGCGCAATTACAAATATAATGTTTATTACCTTTTAATTGATAGAAAAGATTGGCATACTGTAAGGCACTTGTATGTGCCACCAACTGCCGTTTTAAACGGCCCATTCTAAGGTAACAAAAGGAGTGGATCCTCTTCCACAGAG
>OMKR01110136.1:3754-15317 GCA_900302355.1 Cyttopsis rosea | reverse complement strand
CTCATTCGTCAAAATGATTCATTTTGGCAGAGAAGTATAAATCGCAAAAAATATTTATTTCGGCGGAATGCAAAGTGTAAATCAGTCCCCGTTCACGCTACCGCTTCAAGGAAATAATTAAAAATATTTTTTATAATTTAAAATAATAAGGTTATTAAATCATTGTGATCATTTGCAACCTGTCTTTCTGGCCGACGCTGTTGTGTAGGTCGCGTGCCATGACCGCGCCCCCGCCATTCCGGAAAGCCGGCTTTGCGGCGCGCTGTCTAAAAGCACACACCGGGGAGCGGCAATTTTAAATGATTTATTTTGGTGGAGCGGCTCCCGACTCCCGAGTCAATTAAAAGATTTGTTCAAGGCGAAGGAATCGTTTGCGAGTCATGCATCCCCACTCCGTCTCGGGTCTGTCTCTCTCCCCACCTACAGTCTGTCCTTGCGGCGCCTGTACGATTCCTACCAAGGCGAGGAGATGCCGATCGGCACGTCGATCCTCCCCTCGTTCACGTTGTTTATATTACATCTCTAGACAAGCGACGCGCCACAAGTATCTGCGCCGGAGTTCGTCCCTGCTCTCTCCTTCCTCGCTCTGGATTCCTCCAGGGGCTTTGCAGCGGGAACACACAAGCCCTCTGTCTCCGTTGATTTGATAAGGGGCACATTTCAGAACTCACGGAGGTTCGAACCGGCAGCCGCGGCGGCCTTGCCGGGCCGCCAGAACTAGAGCGAATAAAGGTGACGGTGTCGCCACGCTTGTGCATGAAAACACTGGAGACGTTTTACGGAGATGGCGCTAATTGTTCATCGCTGACTGTAATGCAAGCGACGCTTCGCTTTTACCGACGTTAAAGGCCACACGGCAGAGCCATGAACGGTAATGAGACAGTCGAGGAGTGTTTATGAATGTGTTGCTGTCTCACTTTCCACCCCGCTGACGCCCCTTATCACCCGCGCTGCTGTTAATTAAGCGGTTAAGAGACAATAAGATGTAAAGTGCGACTACCACATCGGGTGGGTCTCAGGGAAGTGTTTGACTGGTTTGCTGTGGTTCCAAGTAGTGATGCTTAGAAGAGAGGACACATTAAAGGTGCAGTGTGTAGAATTTAGCAGCGTCATTAGCGGTGAGGTCGCAGCTTACAACCAATTGAATTCCCCTCCGTGGACCCTACAGTGGCCGCAAAAGTCCCTCTCTAGAGCCAGTGTTTGGTTTGTGCCTTCTGGGCTACTGTAGAAGCATGGCGGTGCAACATGGCCGCCTCCGTGGAAGGGGCTCCAGCCCCCATGGAGATATAAACGGCTCATTCTAATGTAACGAAAACACAATGATTCTTATTTTCATGGGATTATATACTAGATAAAACATACTTATGAATATTATATTCCATTTCTGCCAAGTCCGTTCCGCTAGATGCCACTAAATTCTACACACTGCACCTTTAATACACCTATAATGCACAAGTTAGTTTATTGGTTCTTTGTCAGTGCTCCATCACCCGTCTGAGTAAATATTCCTTGGTGGCTTTTTTTTAGGACTCTCAATCTCATCCTTTTGTTTCCTGAAGGAATCCGAGAGCCAGTTGGCCGCTACGGACCTCACCATCCCCACGTCCAAGGAGGAGCAGGAGGAATACCTCCGCTGGAAGAAGGAACGGGAACGGATCGACAGGGAACGAGTGGCGCGCCACAAGAACTCCAAAGGCCAGTGGAGGCGGGCGTGGGACGTGGACAAAACGGAAAACATGTAAGATGTTCTACGCCGGCCCCGCCCTGAACTCCGGCATGTCATTCCTCTCTTCTTGTGTGTGCTTTGGCAGTTAAATTACAATGATATGGGGTTTCACTTAATTTTTACCACTCTCACAATTTACTGGTAGGTAGTTGACAATTAATAATTAATTTAAATAAAAAATTAACTATCCCAAATTACCCTCATGTATTTATTTATTTATTCTTCATTATTTCCCCAAAACACTTCATAATAAGGCTACTACTAGAAAATGTATAATGGGTCTGCAATTTCCTAGTAGGTGATTCTGTGATAATTAACCATTTCCGTCCTATATTCTGCTATTTCTTTATAAGTGGTTAAAGTTCCATAGTTATTATTATTATTTTATACAAAAGTTAATGTTTTTTTCCACCAACAGCAGGGCTCTCATAGGCAGTAGAGGTTCATGATAAAATCTAAAATTCTAAAGGTTACCTAATCTAAATCTAAAGGTTAGCCCAGCAGTGAACCTTCATGCCTGTACCACATGTTGGTTTGCAGGATGGACTCTTTTCACTTATTTTAATCCTTGTATTTCGAATATATATATATACACTCACCGAGAACTTTATTAGGAACACTGTATTAATACTGGGTAGGGCCTCCCTTTGCTCTCAAAACAGCCTCAATTCTTCTTGGCATGGATTCCACAAGATGTTGATCCTTTCAGATTCTGGTTCATGTTGACATGTTTGCATCACGCAATTCCTGCAGATTTGTCAGCTGCACATTCATGCCGCGGATCTCCCGTTCTATCACAACCCAAAGGTGTTCTATTGGATTCAGATCCGATGACTGGGAAGGCCGCCGAAGAACATTGAAGTCATTGTCATGTTCGTGAAACCAGTTTGAGACGACTTTTGCTTTGTGACACGGTGCATTATCATGCTGGAAGTAGCCGTTAGAAGATGGTAAATTGTGGCCATGAAGGGATGCACATGGTCTGCAACAATGCTCAAATAGGCTGTGGTATTCAAGCGATGATTGATTGGTAATTAACGGGCCCAAAGTGTGCCAAGAAAAAATCCCCCACACCGCCACCAGCCTGGACTGTTGACACAAGGCAAGTTGGGTCCATGGATTCATGCTGTGGGCGCCAAATTCTGACCCTACCGTCTGTGTGCCTCATCGGACCAGACTACTTTTTTCCAGTCTTCAACTGTCCAGTTTTGGTGAGCCTGTGCCCACTGCAGCCTCAGCTTTCTGTTCTTGGCTGGCAGAAGTGGAACCCGACGTGGTCTTCTGCTGTTGTAGCCCACCCGCCTCAAGGTTTGCCGTGTTGTGCATTCTGAGATGTTTTTCTGCTCAACACAATTGTACAGAGTGGTTATCTGAGTTACCGTAGCCTTTCTGTCAGCTCGAACCAGTCTGGTCATTCTCCATTGAACTCTCTCATCAACAAACTCTCATCAAGTCAACTCTAGAGACTGTTGCACGTGAACATCCCAGGAGATCAGCAGTTACAGAAATACTCAAACCAGCCCTTCTGGCACCAACAATCACGCCACGGTCGAAAACACTTGAGATCACATTTTTCTCCATTCTGATGGTTGATGTGACCATTAACTGAAGCTGCTGACCTGTATCTGCATGATCTTATACATCACACTGCTGCCACACGATTGGCTGATTAGATAATTGCATGAATTTGGTTATGGACTCTGTGGGGATGGACTTTATGGACCCTTTATGGACCCTCATAATGGGGATCTAGTGTGTTGCTTATACACAACCAGTGCCTGCCTGTAAGTTGTGTACTTAAGGACACCAACATCAACTTTATTTGGGAAGTAGCAGAGAATGGGACTTTTCTTCCCAGTTTTATGGGATAATTGTTGATAAGAGTTATCTGTAAGTGGAACTCATTTTATGAGAATAAGATGTTCTGTTTCTAATTACAAAAAATAACCAATGTAAAAGATACATAACTTTTGCTGTCTAATAACATATGATGGCACTCAAACTGCCATTTCTTTCGAATAGACGTCCCATGTGTTCTGGTGTTAGTAATCTATGTACTAAATCTAACCAGCCATGCTGTATCGCCTTGAGTGGTATCCAGTCCCAGGATAAATGAATACACTGTTTAGAACAAGCATTTAACTGTGAATAGACAAAGGAAGAGGAACTATTTTTAGCATGGGGTGAAATGCCTTGCCTTTTTTGGCAAAGACTATACAAAGTCCCTTGTGCGGAAAAGAAGAGGAAATCTCTGTGATTCAAGGATTTAGATCTCGTCTATGGACTTAAAGCGCAGGAGCTTGGAAACCTCTAGATCCACGACGTACGCGCAATGAGCGCGAGGATGTCCAAAATGACGCCTTATCGCTCTCTCCGGTGGATCCCCGTTCCAACAGTGCTAGGAACTTTGTCGAGCCTGTGTGTTTACTGCACCAATCCTCCACCCTTTACGTCGCGTTTATGGAAAACAAGCGTTTGAAACGTGCCTTCTGTTGTCCCCGTGTAAACGCAACGTCTCCTTCTAGGTTTTCCGGCAAATCTCTCCCCGAGAAGGAGCGCGGGCCTCCCAGCCGAGGTTCGACATGCAACACAGTCCAGAACACAAACAAATAACGCAGGCTCCCACGGCGCCCTGCACTGCTCGTCTTTGTTATTTGTTACGCCGTTAATTCGCTTTTGTTTCCAGGTGGACGGAGTGCAAGGCGAGGGCACCCCAGGTCAAACCCTGACGCCAAAGGTACCGATTTTGACTACTTAGTCCTCAGGTTTATACTTTATATATTATAAATATATTTTCCATTATCTTGCCATATTTTGTTTTATTGTGTAACTGGGTTATTTTTCAGGTTTATACTGCTTAACATTTTCCAAATTTTCTGGTTAATTTTCCTGCCATATTGTTTTAATTTTGATTGGGTAATAGTTAATTTTTCTGGTTTATACTGCTGAAAATTTCCACAATTAAAGGTTTACTTTCCATTGTGCTGCCATATTTGTACTGTTAACTCTGACGTTTGTTGTATATTTCACTTTTTACCCAGATATTGAGACTTTTTAATTAAAATATTTTTATTCTATTGTTCATTATTATTACTGTCTATTGTTTTTGATGTGATCTGCTGGGACATTGCACTTTGTCTCTGGGAATGTCTATCTATCTATCTATCTATCTATCTATCTATCTATCTATCACTGTAACCTTCTTTTAACACTATAGGTCATGAGACACGGAGTAAAGACAAGGGGTCTAAAAATGTGCCGGTGGTGAGCAGCAAAGCCAAGGGAAAAGACCGTCTGACAGGGAGAGCACGGAGGTCAGTCCCAATAGAATCGCTCATTTCACGAGTCCGAACAATATATGAAGTCGTCTCCAACATCTGGACACATCGTTCGGCCCAGTTGTGAGACCACGGCGACATAGGAAGCGGATGTGCTGGTTTTCCCACAATGTGTCCTGACGTACAAAATTCCCCTCCATGTCATGGGACTTGATTTAAAAAGCTGTGGCAGCTGACTTGATAAGGCCAGAAGGTCATAGTCACTCTCACTACATTCATTCTCCTCCCGCAGCTTATAGACCCTTCATCTTGGTGTGCCCTTCATATGTTACTAAGTAACTACGTACAAATACTTTGTTGCCTTACTGAAGTACATTTTTCAAGTATCTGTACTTACTGAAGTATATTCCATTTTCCACTTTTACTCCACTACATTTCACAACAAATATCTCTGCTCCACTACATTTCTAACAGTCATGTTCCTTTAACTAAGTATGTCAGCGTAAGTTAATCTTTATTTATATAGCAGTTTTGAAATCATACTCTTACAAAGTGCTTTCCAAGCAGTCAGGTGGCATCAGAGAAACACAATTGAAGAAAGTTAAAACCAGACAGAGTGGACATAAAAAATCTAATCAAATCAAATCAAAAATCAAAAACAACAAAAAAAAATTTTGAAAATAGAAAAGCAGAAAGTAAGCAGAACAACACAGTCAGCAGAAAGAAATATGAGTTAGAGACAAGACAAATTCAAATGCAAAAAAAAAATCTGGATTAATATTTGTATGTATTTGTAAATGACTATGACACCACCTACACCATTTTTTTTGTAAATTTTAATTCAGATTTGCATGAGCATCATCTGCATACAAAATAGTTTACGTATTATAGAGGGTGCTGGATATGACAACTGTTTTATTTATACTGTACTATACTGTACTTTTACTTAAGTAGAAATGTCAATGTTGTACTTTCACTTTTACTACTACTTTTGTTTCAGTGTATTTGTATTTTTACTTAAGTAAAAGCTGAGTAATTCTACCACTGCCTACAATGACAGTCCCGGAGGCTCTTAAGCCGGCTTCACATCGAATGCGTAATCGTAATCGATGAACTGCATCAGGGAAAATGGGAGAACTGTCTTTTTCCCGAACAAGTGAGTAGTTTGTTCAGTTGGAAATTGACCATGTCCAGCTGAACTCCCTTTATATAGTGTTTGCAAAGTGCGAACAAAAATAAAAAAATTCACACAATTCACCTACATAAAATGAGATTTATTGATAGTGAATATGTTGACATCCAACATTAACATTAATAACATCATTATTTTGAAATACGCTACTTATTTACTTAGTTTTAAGCCCGGTTCCAATAAAAAAAACTTGTTTTCGGACTGAAACTTGTCGCATGCGTTGAAAAATGTAATCGCATCCTCGAGCCTCGGAGCCTAGAATGGACAAGAACAAACTGGAGTTTGTTCTTGTCGCTTGTCGTGTTCAGTGTGCAGCCGGCTTTAGAGTGGAGAGGTGTCAAGGGGCCAGATGGGCGTCTATCTCTCCACCTCTCCTTCTCTCCATCTCTCCTTCTCCGGCCTGGATTGCGACGGAGAGATGGAAACACCGGAGAACAGCGGGTCAGGCCGCACTCGACTCTTTCCTGCTATTACGCCGCGGCCGATGTCACAAATAGGAAGAGATGGGAGCGTGACGAGTGGACGCTCGCCGGCCGCTCGGCCCGGAACAGCTGTGACCAAACACTTCAGTCGTGTAACTCTGCTGTTCAAAGTGCCGACCGAGACCAATTTCTTTTGTCGCTGGAATGTGACTCGATTCCAATTTTGTAGGAAACGTCTGAACAGAAAAAGAAGAAAAGAACAATCACACGCTGTCATATCTTTTCAGTTCTGAACTGTATATCCAATATCCAATTTAACCAGTATGTGAGCTGCAGTGGTGGAAAGTAAGGAAGTGATCCAGTACGCCAATACATTTCAAAAGCAATTCTATACGTTTTACTCTACCACATCTCCAACACACTTGCATTACTTAAAAATAGCCAAAGCAAGAGGAACCAATACCATCCTTCCTGTCCTTCCACGTTGCACCATGACACCAGAGTTGAGTACTCAAAAATTACACTTAAGTAAAAAATGCTGAACTCAAGTATGAGTAAAAGTGCTTTCCCCCATTAAGTAACTAGTAAAAGAGTAAAAGTAACTAATTACTTCCCAACATTCATTCATTCATTAAGGCCCAATGTTTCTTTTTTTCTCCTGTTCACAGTATTCTTTCCCACACTACTGTCTGATAGGTCACATTTTAATAACAATCCCCCATGTTCCTCCGAACATAATGGGGACTGATTTGCAATTCCAATTAGAGCTTTAAAGCCTGAGGTGACTTTACATTTTACAGCTTTCCATCCTCCCCTCTGCTTCGTCCAGCTCCGCTTTGCTGGATATTTCCCTTAATTGGACAGTGTTTATGCGGTTATGTGTCGTTTATTTTAATCTTTCACATTGTACATGTTGTCTAAAGCTGTGAGTCTTATTGCAACGGTTTACTTATTAATTTAAAGTTGAATGAAAACATTTGATCTTTCAGATGGGATGCAAATGAGGAAGGAGAGCCCTCTCAGGTGAGGAGACTTATACTATGTTTCTATGAATGAAACCTATGTACCGGCATGACTTGTGCCTCTATATTTGTATGACCTGATTAAAAGATGACACATAATAATGAATAATCATAACGTCTGATGATGCCGTAGGCTCCAGAGGCAACACTGGAGGAATTCCTGGAAGAGCTCGATGCCCTGACCGACCCCGAGGCGGGGGAGGACGGAGACGGCGACGCAAAAAGGAAGTCGCCCAGCCCGGAAACAAAAAAGGAGTCGGAGGAGTTTGAGACTTTGGAGGAGCGAGGGGGTCCCGGCGGAAATGACACTGGCGCCCGGGGGGCGGCCGAGGCCTCGCCGCCGCCGCGAGGAGCGGAGAAGAAAGTCCGCTTCTCGGAGGAGCTCATCCAGAGGGCGCCCGCCACTCAGGACTCGGCCCAGGGTTCCTCGCCCAGGAAAACCCAACGTGAGCCGCGGGGGACGAAGGTGCAGCTCCAAAGTGCCCAGGAGGACGTTTCTACAGACCAGCGGGATCGGTCTGCGGCCTCTGGAGCTCCTGTTGCCCTGCCTGAAGGTGATAGAAAAGACGCTGTGTTGCCCGCGGCGACGCGCTCCCCTCCCACTGAGAAGTCCTGTGCTCCTCCACAGGACAGCTCACTGCAGCCCAAGTGCAGCCTCAGCAGCAGGAACACGGGTACGTCCTAGCACCGGCGGTCTGGGCAGAGCTTCCACCGAGCGTCCGGAAGGTCCGCCACTGAACCGCTGTGGTTGTTTTCTTGTTTTCCAGAGGACCTCATAGACTCCAGCCTCTCCGTGCTGAGCCTGGAGTCCGGAGAAGCACACCCCACACACACCACCAGCACTGATAAGGTTAGTACATATAAGCAACAGGGGACGGATGGGACGGATCTGCTGATTGATAGCTTGAAAAAATGTATATGCACAGGCAGGATGTGGGGGGAAATAATAATAGAGATTAAAGGCGAGCTTCACTATTTTCCAGGCCTTGGGTTAGGGTTAACATTTGTTTTCTTTACTATTGATAGTATCGCTCTGCTGCAGCTTCTCACCGTGCTTAAATGTAGTTTAAAGGAGAAAATTGAAGCTATAAATGATGGGAACCAACATTTAAATAAATTTAAAAATATCAAATCAATCCTTCTGATTTTATCTGATTATATCTGATTTTAGTTGTAAGCTTATTGACGTGTTGCATTGGAGTCAGAGCGGCCTCACGAGAGAAGGCCTGTTAATTCCATCGGCCCCAGGAGGACCCTGATCATGTATTACCCGCCCACTCAGATTAGGACTGCAGGAAGCTTTGGGTTTTGCTCCCTGGGAGTCCAGGAACAGGGAAGCTGCGCGAGGCTGCATATTGGGGCTTATACGCTGATGTTAAAAAAATGTACAATTTTAAAAGTTCTTTGAACTCTCATGTAAAAAAGCATTAAAAGATACTGCTATATTTAATGGTCAGCCCCCTCCAATTAGGCGGTTTGATATCAATGCTTTCCTAGACCATGTTCACCATGATTCATTTTGAACTTGAGCGATATTCTGCCACAATACCACGCATCACCAGTAGAGGCAGAGTTTCGCAAATCGCAGCTTTAACGATGAAATTGTTTTGTTTTGCAGGCGAGGGAGAATGGCAAGATTGTCTGAACAACGCCCATCATTTGGAAAACATACCAAAACCAAAACACAAATGACGTTGAACACTTTCATAGTGGGAGTGCACTCCAACTCGCTTACTGTACGGTTTGTTATTTGGAGATACCGTTTTTTCTTTTTCTTTTTTACGCCTTCATGCGGTTAAGCACAGCGCCCTCATCGTCGCGTGGCGGGTCACACGGGCATTTCTGGCGACCTCAAAATCACCACGGACCGGCGAGTGAGTAAGCTACGCCGCCCTGCGATAGTTAAGTGCCAGAGGGGCTTCCATCGCTACGTCCTGGGTAGTGATGGAGGAAGGGATGGAGAGAGAGAGAGAGAGAGAGAGAGAGAGAGAGAGATAGAGAGAGCATGGGCACTGCTCCACTCTCCCTTAGAGCCAAGTTAAAAAAATAAAAAATAAAAAAAACACTATGGGTTCGTCACATTTCCCTAAATTTAACTTAGGAATGTTACTTTTAAAAAGCTGTTTATTTGTCCCCACTTTGCTTCTACGCACTTTACGAGTATTGACAGTGTGTGTGAGTTTTGTCTCAATGCGAGGCGACACGGTTGTATGCGGATTGTCGCAAAGCTCATCGATTGTCTTTCTATGTTTACATTTGAAGGAGGACGTCGTAATGCCTATCAGCAGGACGCTCGCTGGTGTTTTATAAAGATGAAGGGTTTTCTATGTTGGCGTTCATGTTAATGTTGCATAGGCCTCCAGCCTGCGCTGTCACACGGTCTCAAAATACCCCGGAAAAGACGGCATCTTTCTACGGCCATTCGAAGATCGATCCTTTCAGCTGTTATTTATGCATTATTAAATGATCAGTTTCCAAAAACCTTGCGTCGTGACATGAACCCGTTGCAAAGAAGGAAGTTTTCAATGCACAGTCAACTTTTTGGCCTTTAACGTAACAAACTCTGCTCGGTTCAGGAAAGCCTTTTTCTATGCGTTTCAGAACGTCTTCAGATTTGCTGGGCAAACCCGGAACTTCTTAAATTTAACGCAACGACTCCTTGCAGTTGGTTTCGTTGGGGTTGTTTTGCGGTTTGATATACGGTATCATCAGCATCGATTTTTAGAACGGCGATTTAACTGTAATGCGGTTTTAAGGGACGCCCGCCAAACCGATCCGTTTCTTTTTCCTGTGGCAATGTGCTTTTCAAGGTCATTCGAAATGTTGTAATTTAATGTGCCTTACGTATCCGTTTCTTCAAACTCTGAAGATCTACTACTCTTTGTCCTAATATACTGTACTAGCATCGAGATTGCACAACGTACTACTATTGTTGCCAATTATATTTATTTGCCTTTTCAAATGGACAACTGAATGTTTCCTAGTATGATCCTGCAAACAATGTTCATGTGCATTAGACTGTTTGATTCTTGTAAAGATTTAATTTATTATCATATAATATTTTTATCTTACTTTGGTAGCAAGTGAAACGCATCAAGTAGCCTTATAACAAGTGTGTTCATGGATAACTTTGGGGGATAACGTAGTTTAGTGTACGGAGCTCGTAGTGAAATGGTATGATGATAATACACCCGGTGCTGGTGACCTATCAGAGCCATTATATTAAAAAGAAAAACACATAAATAAATACCACAACGGTCACGGTCATTCCAGAAATGTGGTTTCAAAAGGTCACGGGTTCTATAAATGGATTATGGATGGATGAGTATTGTGAAGGTATAAAAGTGTAAAAAAATGTTTTTCTCAATCATCCAAAAGACCAGGCAAGCTCATTTTGAGGTCCAGCCAGAACAGTAGTTTCAGTTAGCATTTTGGCTCATTCCAGGGGTATCGGAATAATCAACTTAATGACAAATTTGGAAAAGGTGGTTCGTGAACGACAGCTCAAAGTCACACGGTGAATAATCATAACGTCTGATGATGCCGTAGGCTCCAGAGGCAACACTGGAGGAGGCTGTGAAATGAAGAAATCCATGTGTTTTTGAAGACCTTGAAGAGCTTTTTTTTTTTTAATCCTGGGAAAATACTTCGACATGTGTGCAACACCATGAGTAAATTGTAAAACAATTCAAACAAGGCGTGACACAACATCAATAAAGGCTTTCTGTATTTCGGACTTGATCTTGTGTCTTTTTTTAAACTTTAATATCATGACTGGCATCGTTATTGTGACCGAAGTGACTGAAGCAAAGTGTCTCGCCGGTGCACCGCCATGGGAACGACGTCTGAGAAACCCTCCGGAGAATCGCAGAAAAAGAAAAAAAGAGCCAAAGAGAGAAACGATAGGAAGCAGATGAGAGCAG
>OMKR01110125.1:14976-27528 GCA_900302355.1 Cyttopsis rosea | reverse complement strand
CCTGTTACACCCAGTAAGTAACCCAACCTATTATACCCAGTAACTCACCCTGTTACACCCAGTAACTCACCCTGTTACACCCAGTAACCCACCCTGTTACACCCAGCAACTCACCCTGTTACACCCAGCAACTCACCCTGCTACACCCAGTAACTCACCCTGCTACACCCAGTAACCCACCCAGTTACACCCAGCAACACACCCTGCTACACCCAGTAACTCACCCTGCTATACCCAGTAACCCACCCTGTTACACCCAGTAACTCACCCTGTTACACCCAGTAACTCACCCTGTTACACCCAGTAACTCACCCTGTTACACCCAGTAACCCACCCTGTTACACCCAGTAAGTAACCCAACCTATTATACCCAGTAACTCACCCTGTTACACCCAGTAACTCACCCTGTTACACCCAGTAACCCACCCTGTTACACCCAGTAACTCACCCTGCTACACCCAGCAACTCACCCTGCTACACCCAGTAACCCACCCTGTTACACCCAGTAACTCACCCTGTTACACCCAGTAACTCACCCTGTTACACCCAGTAACCCACCCTGTTACACCCAGTAACTCACCCTGTTACACCCAGTAACTCACCCTGTTACACCCAGTAACTCACCCTGTTACACCCAGTAACTCACCCTGTTACACCCAGCAACTCACCCTGCTACACCCAGCAACTCACCCTGCTACACCCAGTAACTCACCCTGCTACTAGAGCTGCAACTATCGATTATTTTCTCAATTAATCAATTAGTTGTTTTATCCTCGGCCAATCAAATCACCCTCTCTAAGCATCATCCGAGGAGCCGTAGAGCAGTAAAGAATTAGCGAAGCTTGTCTAGGTTTTTGGGGGATGGAGTCAGTACTTGGGGGATGGAGTCAGAGCTGAAAATGCTGCTGCTGGACTATTTACTTTGATTAAATTTCTTCAGCTACAGGTGGTAAATTGACCTTGTGAATATTTACAGATTTACTGCTGAAATAGTTCCAGTTGCGATACTTGGTTACAGCGTTGGTTACTTGTTTTTTTATTCTGTGCTACTTCATAAGCGCATTATATAAAAAAAAATCAAACCACAAGTCAAGAATATGGATTTCTCTTATTTAAATGCTAATTAAGAAGTGTACTTCAAGTACATTGAACTCGAACCAGAAAATTGTAATACATACAGGGCATCAAATAGAAATGCATCATATTCAAGGTCTGGCCAGCCATGAAAATAAGCTGATCCTCCTACAACCTGACCATAATGTAGTTATCAGGCTTTACATATATGTCTCTCTGAGTATGGGTCTCTGTTGGTGATTATGCTTGTGTGGGCAACCACACTTTATTTGTTGCAAGCCATTATTTTCAGAAATGCATAGGTGGTAGGTTGGATTTATCACACTTCAATCACTGAATAAGATGTCCGTTTTGGACTGCAGTGTATGAGCCAGAGTTACCAACCATCATTGCAATGGTAGTTTTTTAATGTGTACTTGTGAAAACCATCCCTGATGATATACGCATTGTGTGTAGTAGTGGTAGTGTGGTCTTTGATGCAAATCACAAGCAAGGCTGTGGTCAGACAGAAAGGGATGAAATGGAGGAAGTTTGTATCAGGATCTATCACTCAATATTCTGTCCCATTGGCATATGAAAGTATGATATATTTGAAACATAGTTGCCTTGTGAACTTTTAATGGGTGTGTACGTATACTGCGGTCCGAAAACGTTGATATATGGTTTTAACTTTTCATGAACCTAAAAATGCGGACAAACCTTCTGGACAGCACTCGGTTTCCTCCATAATCCGTCAATGTGTCAGCCCCATAAATAATACAGAGGCTTAATTCCTTTTTTGTCAGAAATAAAATCTCCGTCTGGATGCTCCTTCATGCTGCTTTCATGTTGTATGCACTGCTTCACCTTCTTTAACACGCGGCAACATAACACACAGCTTATTTGTTGTTATGCATCAATTTGATGCGACCGGATGAAGCAACCTTTTTTTTGTCTGATATTGAAACAACAGTGGGCTTAATTTCATTGGATCACAACATTGGTTATATAAAGAAACAGGACGCAATGTTAGTGCTTCATGAAACATCGTCATCTCCGATGGTCATTGTCACCCACTTAAAGGATAGGAACCCAGACTGTATTGAAACGCCGTACTGAGTGAGCTGGATTTGCATAGGCTGTGTTTTCACCGATAGCTTTGATATTAATATTGAGCTGGAATCGTGCCATTACCTTTTCAGGAAAAGCTCTGCAGCCGCCGTGGACAAATTGTAATCACAAGCTTCTGCGAAAATACAATTTGTTGAAATTGGCTCGCCGTAAGCTGTCTTTGTGTTTGCAGAACTGCAAATAAAACTCATTATAGCGTATAATATTATTTTGGATAAGATGTTACAATTACTTTTTGGTACAATGGTGAACAATTGGTGAAATTGTCTGGATGCACAACCAGCCAACCACTTTCGATAAGGACATGTATGGAATAAAATTAGGGTTAAATGTATTGTAGCTGTGTATCACCGTATAATGGGCGATAACGGTCTCGGTGCTCCAGATTCTGAAAGAGAGCGGTAAAGTTTGGTTGCAGCCACAGACTCACAGCAAAGAAGGCACGCCCCTGCCTCCATGATTGGATAGTGAAATGACATTTCTGATTGGATAGTCAATCTGAGCATCCCCATTGGCTATTCAGGAGGAAGCGTCAAATGTGGGACAAAAGTACTTGTACTTGCAGCTTTGATTTACTCGTCGATTTGATTCGTAGCTGTAAACTTGGGATTCACACATACAATTGAGTTCTGTGTGAACTTCTTTCACCCACAAACAGATAGATGTGTAACTGAAAACCTTTTTTGTAACTGCAAACCTTTGTGCAAATCTTCTTCTCACACATTGGAAATTATTTGTGCAAGTAATTTGTTCACAAAATGTCATGCACAGCTACAGATCTCCTTACAGATTCAAAAAATAAATCTATTTGTTCAGATAATTTTTTACACATTCAAACATTTGAATGTATTCATACAAAATGTTTTCACACATTCAGATATGGTGAGAGCTAGAATACATTTGACCCTAATTTTATTCCATAGACATTTATCATACGCCTCTAGTTCAAGCATTGGGCCCTGGGTTAGAAAAAAGAAATAAAACAAGCATATCATTGCAGCATTAGTTTTGAATTTACATGAAACTGTCAAATCCTGCTCCTGACCAAATAAATGTCAATAGAAAAAAGTGATGAGTTGTGTAATGTAATGGAAATTACTATTTCAATTAAAATTTCAGTGCTGAGGAAACCTTGGACTGCTTAAACAGGCTCATAATATTTTACATCTTGCACAGTCTAGATCCTTAGACGACACAATTTAACCGCTGGGCGAGGACAGAACAGATGGGTTTCCAATGTTAATGTGAATATGCACAGTTGCACTGCAAGGTCGATTTCATAACAAACTGCATTACATTCCTGTTTTTTTTAATTTAAGTCAAATATACCCAGTGATTAATAGAATCTAAGACTTCAATGTTGAATAGCCACCATTAGATGGAGTTGAATATTTTCATATATTGATGGTCACCGCCAATAGGCTGTTAAGGGAGAAATCCGTTCATTCGTTTCAGTTCATCAAACCTCCTCAAATAGTGAGAACATAAGAGTTTTTCTGAGTTTGAAAAGTCAGACTCTGCGAGCCTCTAGCTAGAATAGTCATCCTTTCAGTCTCTCTGACTTGCAGATGACAGAAAAAAACACTAAGTGAATTTTACTCGTCCTCATCTGCATTTTATATAATATCTCAATTTAATTTAATTAAAATTTTATTGAATATCTAAATCAGTCATTTGACTTCACATCAAATGTGTCATACAAGGACACAAAAAGGACAATAATGCATCTTAGGAAAGGGCCTTTTGAATTAATTGGATTCTTATGTAAGACTAAGAACGGCTAAAGTTTCTGCTAAAGCGTTTTATTATTAGTATTAGAGCTGAAACTAATGATTATTTTTACAGCTCTAATTAGAATATAACGAAAGAGTCCTGGGCAGATGGTCTCTGAGTGTCATCCTGACTTGCCTGTGCTTCAAGGAGGCAGGTGTTTTAGGTTCAACTGCGAAGCCCTGCCTGCAGCTAGATGTGTTTTTTAAATGCACAGCTATAGGTCATGGAAATGCACACAAGTACATACTATGCTCCTGCACACACACACTCAGAAACAATTGCACACAAATGTGCACACATGCTCACTAAGTTGCAGTGGTAATGTTAACTGTTTTGGCCTCATATTTGTGCTTGCTTTTAACACACATACGCACCCACAAATTCACATTAGTCACAGACACAAACATGCGGTTGCTCAGCACATGCAGATATGTGCAGCTTGTGGAGACTCCCATCACCATACACACACACACACACACACACACACACGGGCGTAGTGTAGTCTGGTTGCATTGATCGCATTGTTTTCTCGACCCGATGGGGATGACACCAACCACAGGAGACAGAAATGGCAGAGCAAAGGAATGAGAAACTGAAAAAAGAGGGGATTTAGTAAGAAGGAGGCGTTCAAAGTCAGGGCTAACCAGGGGAGCAGGGACACGGTTTGCTGCAGTATGATTGATTTTAGACTAGTTTCCTTGGCAGTGTTTTTGTGAGATGCGGTGGAGAGAATGAGATTGGCTTGACATGAAAAAGAATGTGCAAAGAAATTCCCACCTGCTGTGTCATCTGCATTCTTTTCCCTGAGCAGAGAAAGTCCTGTACTCCCTTTGCTGCTCATTATCACTGCCTGGATACTGCTACTTCTCAGAATTACATGAAATACATGATGTGTATATATACAGTACCAATAGCAACTGTATACAGTATGACCACACCCACACAGAGTGATACGGGGACAAATTTATTATCAACAAATTATTCTGGTGCCAGTTAGTTGACATAATTAAAACCCCCATCTTTAGGGGAGGGTTTGTCGCCGTGCCAAACATCTGCTCATGTTATAAGAACACCTGGCACGTGTTTGGGTGTCCTGGTTTGCATCCTGCTCTTATTCCATTTACTAAAATATTGTGGTATACTAAATATCAATGGTCAATGTATGAAACCACATGTACAGTACAGTATACTCCACATGTAAGTGAACCAACCAAACAATCAACGAAAAGTTCTATGATAATTCTTTGACCAGTTATTACTATTCATTGTCATTATTATTTTGCATTTGAACAACATTACTAGTAGGGCTGCACAATATGGTAAATATGCGATTATTTTGACAGATATTACGATTGCAATATGATTCACGATTAGTGATTAGTGATCATTTTTGCATCACAATTTTTATTTTCAATGAAAAAACTATTAAAATCATGATGATGTGACATTTGTTGGGGCCTGTACCAAAGAAACAATGTTTTCTTTACATCTGGAGAACAAGATTTGTAGGCCAGGGCATCTCTGCAGCACAACAGTACTTCAGTTATAATGGTGTTTTGTCACACGTTACTTTTATGAAACAATTGCAGCTTCTGCGATTTGGATATTGCACTTGGCCATATTGCGATTTCAATATTATTTCGATTAATTGTTCAGCCCTAATTACTAGACTGAGCTCTAAGCTCCACCATGTCACATGAAACATCAAACAGCTGATTTGGGCTGAATGGCTCTTACTTACTCTTCGATTGTCACGCAGAATATGTATATTTTTCATATTCAGCGCTATACTGTATCTCAAATCTTCCTCCATCCGATGCAAGGTACTTTGAAGATTTCCTGAATCTCTGCTTATAAGTACACAGTACAACTACATAACTACATAGACATCAATGACATGGTGCAGAATGTGTCTGAAAGGAGCTGGGAAAGGGTTGGTAAATGTCCTGACAAATGTCAGTGTTTTTGTGACTTGAGAGTTTGCGAGTGTGTGTGTGAGTGTGTGGCGTGTTTTTTTTCCTCTTTTTTTCATAATTGCCTAAATGTATCTGCGTGTGTGTTGTATTTGTGTATGTAACTGCATGTGAATGAGGCTGTTCAGAAAAAGCACTCGGCTCTAAAAACCAAATGTATCTTAATCACAAAGCCTCTTTGCTGGAGGGAGAATTTCTCCATCAGAACATATGACCTCGGGCAGCGTTATGCTTATGGTTATTCATGTGTCGGTGGGAAATGTAAATTCTGTTCCTCAGCTCGTTGTCAGAGTACTCTTACCGCTCATAGTCAACCGGGTCAAGTAGGATCCCTCTCGCTTTCTTTGCTAATTCAGTTTGCTTTCAGATGGCTTTGTGTTTGTGACAGTTATGGAAGGAGAGAGTTGGAGAGCGAGCGTGGAGCTTGGAGAGGATAATCCCCAAATTCCCATTACAGTGCTTTGTTAGGAGCCACACACACACACCAGAGTTTCACATGAACATAATGAAACATTCACGGATACAGTAGGTCGTTGCACCGTGTGACCGTGTTTGATTTAGAGGAGCAAGAAACGACCTGATGTTTGTTCTTGAATTCGTGGCTTGTGATGAACTTAACTTGCATAATGCAGGACCGTGAGGACAGCAACAACAATCAGCCTTTTTACGGTCTCTCTCGATTTGTGTTTGTTGTGTTTAGAAACAGGGATGTATTTAGATATGTAACATTGCTGCAGGGCTATTTCAAAACCTACTTTTTGTATTTCCTTTGTATTGTACTCGTCTGCAAAAGAGATATATGGGTAAATCAGCAGAGTAGTGTCATAGAATTGGGCTAGGGAATAAATTAATATTAAAGTTCAATACTACTTTAAGATCAACTTAAAGTGCTCTTATATGGTTATGTAATGGAGACACTGTTGAACCGGGTTGAAAAATGGCAAAAATTGCCACAAGAGGCCTGAAATAAGGGCTGTTTTTTCCTAACTAGACTGGCTGATGTAAAACATGATAATCAGTTTTTCTTCTTCTGTGAAACTCTGAAACTTTTAAAGTCCATGAGCAGATATTGCGATATACTGTACAGTATATATTGTGCAAAAAATACCCATCAAGATTATAAGGGTAATAAATTCAGCCCAGATACATTGTAATTGAAAATAGTTTCTCAGCTACATTAAGATCAAGTGTCTTTTCCGTGCCATTTCATGAAGAGATAAGTCATTGGCCTCACCGTGTGTCATTTCCATCACACCAAGTCTAATGGTCTCTGACTGTTGCTGCAGCCGTTATAGATCCTGTCAGGTTGGTAAGCGATAGTATTTGATCCCGGTATTGTAATCACTTCTGACGGATAGATAATGATTATTAAGACGAGAGGGCCTTTGTCTCCTGCGCAGCGAGTTAAGAGGAGATTGTTGGAGTGGAGGGGAAAAGCGGGCTTGGAACGCCGCTCATTAATCTCCATTCATCTGATCGCTCGGTGCCGCACAACTCTGATTTCTGAGTCACACTCGCTCCCGCTTTGAGAGAAAAAGAGGGTTTAAAGGCCTTTCATCTCTTTTTATCAGCGTCGCCGAATGCTGGATGGACCGAACAGAGAGATAAATGTGTTCGGGGAGTGAAAACCAGAATGCAGTTTATTTGTTTTTGGCATGGATATAGCGTGGAAGTCATTCTTTGGCCTCAAGCTGGAATGCAGTTAAAGTTAATATGGTTTAGATAATGATCGTGTGTGTGTGTGTGTGTGTGTGTGTGTGTGTGTGTGTGTGTGTGTGTGTGTGTATGTACACATTTTGATGTGTTTGTAAGGTGCATCATTAAGTCAACTCAAAGTGCATGTGATGCTGTTAAACTCGCTAATATTCTCCCGTGGGAGCTCTTACAGCCCCCGGTGGCTCGGCTGCTCCTTGAACTGGCATTACACACTCCTCTCATCCAGCCCTCCATCCTCTTTTCCCCCGCTGCGCTTTTAAGGAAAGCAGCGCTGATCAAAAACCAAACTTTTCGACCGTCCTTCATCTTGGACGCTTTTTTTTTTCTGTTGCGTCAGCCATGAGCCATCCTTACGGTACGGTCACACCGCTGCAGGGTGCAGTGTGAAGCCAAGCGGCTCTGGTCTCTGGGGCTTCTATGCACCTGCCGTTTGTGGGCGTGTCGGCTCAAAATCCACTGGCTGTTGTGGGCGCGCCAATCATTTCAAACCACCTTTCCATATTTAATATACATTATATAGATAGATGGTGTCATGTGGAAAAAATTACGTAAATGATCTTGCCATCCGTCACACATAAAGAAACATAAAATGACGTGTTACTTATTTTATCGATAGTTTTTGGGACATTTTTCATTTAAAAAAACAGCCGAATCATGAACAACTACGCAGTGGTCGTCCCTTTTCCAAGGATCAGCGCCACTGAGAGCGTATCTTCCCTCCCATTGGCTGTCGCCCGGCGCTCAGGGCTGCTCATTTGCATAAAGTTGAAGGCTGCTCATCTTTTTTTGTCGCCGTGAAGCCGTCAGCTTGTCGCCGATCGTGGCTCCGCCCCCTGCAGCCGGATGAAGCCGAGATAGATAGATAGATAGATAGATAGATAGATAGATAGATAGATAGATAGAGAAAGGTTAATACAAATAATCCATCAGCACTATTCAAAGTCAATGTTGTGGAGGGTTCATTATGTCAGATTGGCAATATCAAGACATTCTCTCTAAGTTGTGGGTGCAACAGTAATATAATTTCTACAGGTAACTTGTAAACACGATCTTAGATATACAGTACATAAAAAAACGGCATGTTTTTGTTTCGCATGATATCTGGGTTACACACACCAGGTTCTACCCAGGGCCGAGTTTGAATGGAAACCCATAGACTGTCGTGTGTCGCGCCTCGGGGAAGGAGCATCTGGATTCTGTGTTAAATTGGACCCAGTTCCACTGATGTGTGGCGGATCGGCTCTGGAGGGGACGGCAGGAGTGACTGTGTCAGCTGTTTGGCTAAAGAACCTGTCCCGAAACTCTGCTGCCTCTCTCGTTCTCTCTCTCTCTCCCTCCCTCTCTCTCTATTTGTTCTCCAACCACGGTGGGGCAGGTGACAGACTGCAGTGACCAGCTTGTCTCCTTCCTATTTGGAGGGCACCTCAGTTGGAAGGTTACCAGCCGTCGATTTGTGCTTTATTGCATTTATTTGACAATGGATATTTGTCATTGTCACGCTACTGGGCTTTTTCTCTTTAGACATGGTACTGGTTGCAGTTTAACAAGGGTCCTTAGGTCCTTTGATCACTTTAACTATTGACACGCTTGGATGAAAACCCTGTATCTGCTTTGTATCTGCTTGCACGTGAACTTGCAAGAGAGTGCTGCACTGGGTTCAAATGAAACCTTTTTTTAAACCCCAAAAGCCGTCCATCTATCCACTGAACAGGCTTAGCTGCATCAACATTCTTCCTCTTTTTGTCAGGTCTATTATAATAGAAGCAGGATTTAAGGGAGCTTTTCCAGCTCCGGCTGAAAAAAACTGTGCATCATGTGACCCCCTTGCCGGGGATTTGCCAACAGTAGTAAGGGCAGATTGCTGCAAACTCCCACTGTGAAAACCAGACTTTGCGCTGCAGCCGTCAACCGTAATAAGATTTATCTGCCAAAATGCTGTATTTTAATTCCAAGTCTAGGTATCTCAGTGATGCACTAATGCTACCGCTCGGCTCTTCATCGAGCCTCACAGCTTTCAAAACCAGTTCTTGCCGGTGAAAAATCTAGGTTAGACTTTCCACTAAAGGTGATAATGAAATGGGATGGGGTGACATTGCAGCAATGTTGCATCAGTGGTGCAGTTCTTGTAGATGTACAGAGCAAGGAAGAAAAAGTCATGCAGTACACCCAGAAGTCGGCTGCTTGATGGATAAATGGCGTCTCCGTCCTTGTGAGTAACCATTGTGCTGTTGGTTATTGCCACACCGGTTTGACCCGTCATCAGGTTTACAGTTCATTTCATTTTTGCCTTTCAAGGCTTCTTACTCCACTCTGTGACAGTCCAGCGTATCTCTATTGTAGAGCATCTCCTTGGATTTCTCTGTTCCTAGTCTCAAGGGCACAGCGCAAGGGCTGCGTGTGTGTGGTCTAAAATTCACTTAAAGCATGCAGCTGTTATCTTTAGAATATACGCGCATTCACTAACATATCATGTGATTTAGGATAAAATATTCACAATGTAGGGAATCGGAAATAGTGAAAATACATTAAAAAAAAACATCAGGCAACGCAGGCAATAGATATATAGGGTAAAAAAGATAGAAGCCCATAGAAGGTTGAGAGTTTTTTCTTTTTTAGAAATATCTTGAATTCGCGCTAGTGTGAAAAAAGATATCATGTTTGTATCATGGTGTTTTTATGTCCATATTGAGTTTTTCAGGAGCAGGAGCACAGATTGTGGCAGAAGGGCAGACACATGGAACGGACATCATGCAGTAAACCGGAAGGGTGTGTGTGTGTGTGTGTGTGTGTGTGTGTGTGTGTGTGTTTCTTGAAGGTTTGTGTGTGTGTGTGTGTGTTTCTTGAAGGTTTGTGTGTGTGTGTGTTTCTTGAAGGTGTGTTTGTGTGTGTTTTTCTTTAAGTGTGTGCGCATTGAAGCTCACATGAAAGCAGCATTAAAAACGGATGGCTGCATCTAAACATTGGTCGCTGTTTTTTTTTTGCCTCCTCACAATTAAAACATCTGAACCTGTGTCTATGCGATATCAACGTATTGTTCTCAGTGGAGTTCAACCGAGTGGTTCTCAACTGGTCTACCCGCAGGATGCATTTATAAAAAGAAATGTTTTACTGAATTAATCCCGACAGTAATCCACAGTGCTTTTGTGCACTGTTATGGGACCATACCAATGTCAAAGTGCTGGGTAATGTAATCACGGGTACTGTAATGTAAAATGTGTGTGTAAACTCATTGTGACACCAGTGGCGGCGCTTTAAAAAAACCGTGCAGTTACTTTAAATGCGGAAAGCTTGAGTGCAGCAAGTGATAAGATTTCAAGAGATTTGCTTTGATTTAATTTGAGCAAGCAACCGTTTTTCAAATTAAAAATATGAATACAAGCATTCAGATGTCAATAAGCAGTTGAATTAAATATAAATCATACACTCAGTAGGTAGCGTGTGAACCATGGGAAGCAGGAAAGGCTTAGTCAGGGTTGAGTCTGCGGAGGACCACTGTCGTCTTTGCCCCCAGATCGATACTCCATCAGCTGCCCCTGAGGTAGAATCCAGCCCCAAGAGGCTTTTTGTTCCCGGACATCTTGTTTCATCACTGTGCGTGCAGGACTGACTGACACCAGACAATAGGCAGTGATCTGCTCTATCGACCGACAATAAGCTGAAATCAACAGGAGGAATTATTTCCTCACGGCGACTTGACAGCTTTTCAATTTCGCTGAGCTGGAGATGACATTTGACATTGCGGCATAAAAATCGACTCAGGCATACCCCCAAAATTGCCAAACTGCCACCCATGCTTCTGGCCCCATTAGCAAACGTAAACGAAACACGCAATGAAGCCTGATGAATTATATTAAGGTCCTCAAAAGCTATTTCAGTAACAGCTTGACCCGAGCCTTGCTGATGACAAGCGGCGTTTAGTATGCCACCATGATACCCCATTCATTTCTGGAAGGGTTGGTTTACAGGATACTGTACATTATATTTCCTGCTTCGACAGCGCTCGCTGAGTTCACTCTGCTCTAATGAGGCCATTTGTCTTGTGCCTCCCACGGGAAGGTGCTCATCACTACATTACGTATTAAGATCTCGGACACGCAAGCCGACAGACAGCCAGTCACGCACGTGCTGATGTACTGGACACACACACACACACACCCGAACAGGATTCGTGACATTTCCAAACGAAATTCCCAGAGGAGAGAGAGGACTCCAGGTGGGGTTTGTTTGAGCGTGGAGCCTCCTCCTCCAGAGGGTGGAAGTCGTCCAGATGATCGCCCACAAGGACCTCTTCCGTCGCTCGTTTTGTAACACTTAGGCCAGGTGACCTACAGTACAGTACAGTAGGTGAGAGAGTTCACCCTGAAAGTAAAGCCGGAGCGTGACATTTCTACAAATGTACAAATGTCTCTCAAACATTTGTCCTTTCCGCCTCCTCCTCCCTCCGGGTCTCCTCTCGCGCTCTGATTGGCCATTGCTGATTTCAGATCTTTGAACCTGTCGTCGCACCAGCTCTCAAACGACAGGATGTTGTGCCGATAAAATCGAACCCTCTTGAAAATATCTGGACATCTGGGGAGGCTCAGCAACAATTGGGCTCCGACAAGCGTTTTTTGATGGCGTTTTTAAGAACTTGTTGACCTAATGTAGGGTATTACCACTTTGTGGACACACACACACACACACACACACGCCCGTTATTTTCTGCTGCTGCTATTTTCTTCTGGTCCTTGAAATGGTGTGTGTCTGTGTGAGTGTGTGGTGGTTTCCACTGGAGTAAGTGTTTTGTCACTTTCGCTCCATTTGCACAAATTTTGCCCATTTTTATTCATCATGATGTTATTGTATTTGGAGTCCACAAAGTGATATTACAGCAGATGTCATTCTCCATCCAAGCAGCTAAGACGAC
>OMKR01110125.1:1914-14707 GCA_900302355.1 Cyttopsis rosea | reverse complement strand
GCGCTGGAGAATTACCCTTATTTTCCCAATGAGATAGCGGGTAGCGGGTACAATTGATGCGCAATTCATGATGCTATCAGCGGCTGCAATCCATTCTTTGTGGATACACTGTTGTCCAATGGATCCTCCTTCCACTTGTGGTCTCCTCTGTTCTGTTCTGTTATTACCATATTGACCGAATATCGAACCTTTTTTAAGACTCATTTTTGGAAAAATGCTTTTTGAAGACCAAATCTTGCTTTTAATAAAGACAATCATTTTATTTGAAAACAATGCTAAGAAAAACACATTGAATAAAACAAGGCAGGCTCTTGTTTTTACCATCTTTTAAATAAAATCATGCTTTCAATATATATTTTATTCCATCAATGTACGACTGTGTGTCCCCAGGTGAGCCGCGGTCGCTCCAGCATCTCTGCCGGTTGCCCGAAGACGAACAAGACAGACAACTTTATCTCTTTAACTTTAGCCAAAATAATAATATTGCATGGAGCAATCATCAATGAACATAATGATACAGAAATCATTACAATACATACTAAAATAAATAATATACTGTCAGTACTTAAATTACGGGTTCTTTCTTAAACAAAATCAATGACAGGGACAAGTTCTCTCTTTGCACCTGCAGTGAGCACAGCTCCAAAGTGGCTCCATAGAACAATGTGAAACTATATTTACATAGACGTCGCATTGAGCGTTTCGGCCCGTTGCTGCGATGCGTCAACGTCGCCGCCATATTGGAGCGGGCAAGACTGGCCTGTAAATAAATACAAGTGAACGCTGGAGCCGCGGTTTTTCTGGAAATAAAACGTTGTTTTTTTTTCCTACTCCGCGTAGATCATAAACCCTTGAATAATAAAAACGGTTGAGAAATGTAAACGTTATAGTGCTTTTTATCCAGAAAAACAACCCCCTGTTTACCTGTATTTGTTTACAGGCCAGTCTTGCCCGTTCAAATATGGCGGCGACATTGACGTACGATCCAAAGGCCAAGTTATGCGGCGTCTATGTATATCTATATGTCTATGTCACGCACTCCCTCTATTTTGTGTAAATGTAAATGTCCTCAAGCTCTCCATCCCAATACTCTTGCCATTTCTCGTTGAACTTGAGCCGTGCTTTGTTATTGGACTTGCGTGCCATCGTGCACGCTGGGGTTTATAGTGGAGCGGCCCGGATGGCGGACAGACTGACCCAGGAAGCCCAAACGGGTAGTGGGGGTTTGCCGCCAACGTGGAACAAGGAACGTGGCTGAGGACATGGAGCCTGAATGGACCCTGTTCAAAGCCACCATCGTGGAAGCAGCTGCTAGGAGCTGTGGCCAAAAGTCAGGAATAAATCTTAACAAAGCTAGAAATATTTGTATTTCACCAACTGAATAAACTAGATTTGATAATAAATTAGAATTGGTTCCGTATTGGTTCAATGCGGTAAAATAAAAACTTTCCAAAAATACAATAAGGTGTCTATCAAAAGATAATGTGAGTTGAAGTTTTGTTTTGATTCATAATCAGACTTCCATAGAAAACCAATAGAAAGTGGAAGCTGGAACACACACACACACGCAGGCACCTTCCGCTCACATTCACTACATTTACATGTTCCTCCACAGGGGGCGCTGCCGTTCTAGAAGCGCGAGAAGCTACGAGCAGCGCTCTTTGACCCGGAAGTAGATCACGCTTTCCCGCCGCTTTGTTGTTTACTTCCGGGTTTGTCTCGCTCCGTGTTTTTAGAGTTGCGCGGCGAGCGGGCTTCTGAGTTTCTACACGAGGCCGAAACAGCACGTTTCTCACATTTTACCGAAAATAAAACGGCGTTGTTTGCACAGGATGTACTTACCGTGTCGCACGCAGACAGAAACATCGACATTTTACCACTTTTTAAACTTCTGTTCTCTCATTGAACTCCATCAACATACCGGTGGAGCCGCCGGTCAGCAGGTGCCACATACACACCAAGCAGCTGGGAACCATGAGAAGCAGCTTCGCATCGGAAACCTTTTGGAATGAAATTCGAACATCGGATCTCACCTCCAAATTATCACTATTTCTAGAGCCGATGGGCACATGAAATTTTGTAATTTATTATTAAAATCACATATTGTGTATTATTGGAAACTTTGATTAGATTCGAGGATTATAAAACTCAATGCAAAGTGTATATAGTAGAATGCGCCAATCTTGAGGTGTCACACATCTATCTGTGTCTGTATTTCAGTGATTCCTCCAGAGCTCCAGCAGCTCTCTGTCTCTATAGAGGAGCTTCCCCCTGAGCAGCAGGAGCGGAGCCCCAGTGTGCCAGGGAGGAGCCACATCCTCCACACATTAAAGAGGAAGAGGAGGAGCTCTGCACCAAGTTCCCATTCCTTCCCGTCTGTGTAAAAAGAGTCAGTCTGTGGTCCCGGCTTAATCAAAGCCAAACTGAGGAGAACGCAGAGGCAGAACCTCTAGCCAGAAGCCCGTGGAGGACATCAGAAGCAGCTGGGAGCTCCGATCCAGCTTCGGATTCAGAACCAACTTGTGATGAGAAGCTCCTCTCTTCAGTCTCTTCTGCAGCCGAGACTGAAGATAGTGATGAAGACCAGAGAACGTCAGTCAGGTAACGTTTAATTGTTTTCTCCGACCAATTTGTGCTGTTTAATCATCTCCACATCGCTGGTTGACTGGATCAATGTTACATTATCCTCAATATTGCAGGATTTAAGAATAATAAAACAAAATTATATAACACAACAGACAAAATTAAACTTTATTGACATGCACAGTTTGGTTAAATAAGTCTTCTTTCTACTACAAACCTTTTCTCAAGGTACAGTGCTTTACGTGTTTTTTACTTGACATCCTAAATTATTCATACCCTTTGTCTTTTTCTTTGTATTCCATACTTTTATTTTTCTCCCTTTCTTTCTTTCCTTCCAGGAGTGAAATCCCAGTTGGACGAGATAGACTTTTCAAGTGAAACTTCAAGTGAGAGTTCAAGTGAACACAAAATTCTGTGGGCTACCGAAGGACTGTACCACTATCAGCTGTGTGGGAAAGGATTCAATCGATCAGAATATCTCAAGAGACATCAGCGTACTCACACAGGAGAGAAACCTTACCACTGTGAACAGTGTGGGAAGAGATTCAGTCGAAAAAAAACATTCTCAAGAAACGCCAGCGTACGCACGCAGGAGAGACGCCCTGCAAGGTAATGCGGCGGTTAGTACAACTTTTTATGATGAATATGTAATAATTCAACACATTGTGAAATATGAACACTCCAAAATGGTTGTTTTTACTTTTATTGGGTGTCAAACTTTACTAATACGTAATAACCATCACATTATATAATAGCTTATTAAATGTCTAATAACACATAATAACTTATATTTTGCGTTCAAGATGTTTGTTACAAAATGTAGTTGTTATTATGTGTTACAAGGTGCAATCAGTAACATGGACAATTAGTGACAAACAGTGCCAAAACGACACCTTGCCTCATGACAAGCGTATAGAAAAATTGAAAAGTAAACATTTTCAGAATAATCGGTATTCATAACAAAATAATCATAATTGCCTTTTTTCACTGAAAAAAACCTTGATTGTATAAAAAAAATATATATATATATAAATATAGTGTTTCAACGCACCTACACTGTAGGGTTTATTTACCTCACAATACATGATATCCCTTCAATTTGATCAGGTGATGCTCTGAGGAGAGGAGCTGAAGGACAGATGTTTGTGATGGAATATTTACAATAAGTTTGTAAAAAGTATATTTGAAAATAGTATGGAGATATTAATATTGCAGATTAGGAAAGGATGTTCTAAGACTCGTTTTGAATCTGGAATATTTTAGCATATGATTGCATTATATATGTTATTATATTAATAATAATTAATAATATTAGATTAAATAATTGTTGTTTGTATATATGCACCTAATCAGTTCAGAGTATTCGGCCTTCTTGGAGAAGGTGGGAGGGGTGCTGGAGAAGGCCCCACTCACTGACTCCATAGTCCTACTGGGAGACTTCAACGCTCATGTTGGCAACTATGAGGGAACCTGGAGGGACGTGATTGGGAGGAACGGCCTCCTGCTGGATGTGGAAGTAGCAGGCCTATAGGAGAGACAGAGGGAGGGAGAGCGGGTGTTACAAAATAAAATTCAAGGACTTTGAAGTACCTTTTAAGCACTATTTTTCATTTTCAAGGACTTCACGTAAAACAAATATAAAAAATTTTCAATGTGATCTTTATTACAGTTTTTCTCAATTGTTTACACATGTTTTCTGAAAACATACCTCATATTCTCAGAACTCTACACACAAATCCAAAAACACACACACAAAAGGCAAAACTCCTGCAAAATGAAACTCTGCATTCAAAACAATGTTATGTCTTCTCAAAATGTTTTTTTGGTGTTGAAATGACACACCACATTTTGTACAATATTTTTATACACAAATATAAAACACAAATATACTGTAATATAAACAAATATGTTTTTTCCTAAAATACTGCATACATCCCAACAATAAAATATAATAACAATAAAAACACATAATAAAAACAATTATTTCATTGTCTATTATTTATATTAGTATATCTGTTATATCTAGATATATCTATTATTAATCTCATTGTCATCTACTATTATAAGTGTATATACTGTATTTCCAACTATGCTGGATTAAATTTCCCTCCATCATCTATCTCGTAAAAGATATTCTGGAAAAACCAGAAGGAATATCACAGGTTTTCAGGACTTTTGAAGCACTTCAGCACAAAAGAGGCTATTTTCAAGGTATTCCTGCACTTAGATTTGTGATCACTACAGTGCCATGACAGTACAGTACAGTGTGTGTGTGTGTGTGTGTGAGACAGAGTACACAGGTTGTACAATGCAGATAGAGGTGCAGAGATGGACGGATGAAGATAAAACGATAGATCACAACAAAAACATGGCAGGATGACTGGAACTATAGACAGCTGAAAAGGATGGACAGACAGAGGGACAGAGAAACAACCTGACTCTCCTCCTCCTGATAGTAGAGCGTGAAAAGAGGGGGATACAGAGAGGAGGTGAGGAGAATGCAGTGGCGAACCGATGGGCGTATTTTTTCACGTCACAAGATCTTCAGTGCTGCCAGCGAGGGCGACATTTTACAGTTTTTCTCAATTGTTTACACACTAACACTGGTACTTGAGACACAATGACCACATTAACTCATGTGCCAATTCCCTGAACTAATTCTGCTAAAATGCAAGCAGATTTCCTGCAACACTCGGATTGTAGTTCTGAACCACAGGACACACAATTTTCTACATTTGGCACAGTCTTCATGAATAAAATCTCTTCACATGGAACACACTGCCATTCAAAATGCTAAACTTAAATTTCCTACTATCCACGCTGACTCTGCATGTTGCACAATTGTTCAATTAGCAATCAGAGCTTAAAAGGGCCACTGGCGAGCTCTGGACCGTAGTACTGTAAACAAAGTATCTTTCATGTATGTATGAGATTGGGAACTGTATTCCTACTTTGTATTTATAGTATTTGGATTATTTTACTTTGTTTCCTTTGCAGAACTGAAAGATTACCACCACAAGGTGGTAGGGAACATGTTCTGCCTCCTGAACAGGAGACTGAAATCGTGGTGGTGTTTTTATGTGATGTGTGTTATAGTGGTGTATGTATTGTGGTGTGTGTCATAGTGGAGTGTGTGATGGTGGAGTGTGTTATAGTAGAGTGTGTTATGTGGGGTGTGTGTTATGGTGGTGTGTTATGGCTACTGACATATACGACTGAGCCAGAACCAATCATTATATTTGGAATATCCCAAGACTTGTTAAGTTTAGGTTGGCTCAGTGACAATTCATCTCTTATGGGATAATTATTGCTAAAAAACTTAATTATGTGCTGGAAGAAGGCAGAGGTACCATCAGTGAAACTGTGGCTTACAGAACTGACCATTACATTACACCTGGAGAGAATTAGCAATGTTCTGAGGGATAAGATTAGGGAATTTGAACAGATTTGGCACCGCTTTATTTCCTATCCTGAGAGATTGTGACCGATCTTAATAATCAATTCTCTCGTACGGAGAGGTTAGGGTGGGAAGGGAGATGTGTCTGAGGTTGCAGATTTTGTCTTTCTTCTTTAAAAAATTATTTTCTTGTTTTCCATACACATCTTAGTTTTCTTTGTTTATATTTACAATAACAGGCAGACATTTCATTTGAGTATTGTATGTTGTTTTATATGCAGTTTTAAACAGAAGCAGTGAAACCGTCAGAATGTCTGTAAAATACGATCCTTCTTCTCAATAAAAACAGCAAACATAAAAAAATTCTAGTATTAGAAAGTATTAGAATAACATTTATTTACAAAGACAAATTAGGAATTTGACAATCAAGAATTTACAATTACACTTCACAAATAGTCATAATAGTTTATACGATTTAAATGAATGCGTTCGCAGAGAATGCAACATTTTGTTGAAAGCCAAAACTATTTAAGGCTGTAAGCAGTGAAGGATTGAGCAAATGTTTCTTTGAAGGGAAAACAAAGCAGAGCAGGAGCAAAAAGAGAAGAGTTGTAAACTAATCCCCTCAGCTGACCCCTCTCTGTGACACTTGGATCTCTAGTGTCCACGTTACAATAATATCAACACACAATAGCTTTTATCTTCTAGGGAATGATTACGTTCTAAAACAACTTCATTCTTAGGATGTAACTAATATTCAACAGCACAAAGACCACGAGGCAGGGTTCAATTCGCAGCTTGGATGAAATGATGTTTCTACAGCCGCGATGACCTGGTGGAACTCCTGGACAGTGGTACCGTCTGTCTCCTGTGTTACTGCGCTGATGCACTTTGAGTTGACACTTTGCACTTCACACGGGGAGAACAGAGCGGCGGCGCCCTCTGGAGTGTGTGGGGAAAAAAACAAATCAAACAGAAGACAAAGACAAAACTATCATTGCCTTGGTCTGTTCAGCCTTTTTGAAGCGAGGTGGTTGGAGTGTCGCAAAACATGCAATTCCATTTAGAAAAATGAAGAACTGATGTCATCCTGTCCTGTTATCCAATTTTAACATTCCACATAGTCTTTGGGAAGTTTCTCTTATGGGTCCATCATGTGAAAAGGACCCATTATGTGCTCACTGCAGCGTACCAGTAGTTCAGGCGCCAACATTCTGCATAGTGGTGCAGTCTCTCTCATTTGTGACTATGATGACGTCTATTGGTGGATTATCTCCCGATCAGGGGCCTTCCTGTGTGAAGTTTGCACGTTCTCCCCATGTTCGCATGGGTCTCCTCCAACATAAGGACCCCGACTGCCCACTGCTCCTGGAGGAAGGACAGCTGGGATGGGATAAATGCAGAGACCAAATCTCATCGTGTGTGTGTGTGTCACCATGCGCGTGGTAAATGTGTGATTAATAAATGATTCTTCTTCATATTGAGATGACTCTTAGAACAAAAAGGTCTTCCCACACTGTTCACAGTCATATGGTCTCATTCCAGTGTGAAATCGCTGATGTATTTTGAGATTATTGAGGCGACTAAGTCTTTTCCCACAATGTTTGTGAGGCATTGTGTGATTCTTTTTGTCCTCCGCTTCAAATCATGCAGGCCCGTCGCTAGGGGGGGGGCATTGGGGTGCAATGCCCCCCCATGGCGCATCTCTTGGCCCCCACCCATACCCAAATCCTGTGTGTGTACGCCGATGAATCTTGAGATTGGCTGATTGACTGAATCTCTTCCCACACTGTTCACAGGGGTAAGGTTTATTTCCTGCGTGAATACGCGCATGTACTTTGACTCCAGCCCTTGTCGTAAAGCTCTTCCCACACTGTTCACAGTCGTATAGTTTACTTCCTCTGTGAGTAGGATGATGTTTTCTGTGATAACCTAAGAAAGGAGCGGGAAAGAAGGACAAGAGTGGATTATGAAACAAGTCAGAGAGGATACTAAGAATTTAGGATGTTGAGTCACTGAAAAAGAGGATTAATTTCCAGCTGGCTGCATTATGCCACTATCCCACTGATTGATTTGAAATTATTTCATAACTAGTATGCCTAGTTTCATAATTAGTATACCTAGAGCAGCGGTGTGCTCGGCCACTGCAAAGCTTCTGCTGTTCAGCTTCCACTAAGAAAAATAGTCCACAACAATGTAGTTAACACTGCAACTACATAGCGAACTACTTGACCAACAAAGAATATAACCCAACATATTAATAACCCAACCCATTGACAGTTAATAATGTGAAATTAGATGATATCTAGCATTTACTATTCCACTCCTGTACTCAGAATGCCGCAAGGAGATAGAAAGGACAATTTAAGCCGTGGGTTGTTTTTTTTTTAACCACAAGAATTGAGTTGAGTTGAATGGTCTCAGAATACTGGGATTATTGGGGTTGACAAATAGGTGCAGTTGTGTGTCTTCGGCATAGCAGTGAGACACTAAAAGGGAATATAATACAATCCTCTGTGTGAGGAGTGTAACCTGGGCCTTTAGCTGGACAGACAGGTTGCCAAACAATACTGATATGCCATAGGACAGTAGGCTCTCTACTACTAGCACTCTCTGGTTCATGCCAAAGATCCTGAGCCTTCACAGGAAGTGCAGTCTCTGCTGAACCCTGGAGCAGAAATTTTCCACCTGGACACTCCATGTCAGTTACATTACGTAGTTTTGTCCACAGCAACATACAACTTATTCAGACACTGATAGAAAAATGCAATGATTGATGCTCTGTTCATATAAGTGATGTTTCATATGCTTTATATAACGAATGAATCATAATTTTCCTCTTTACATTTCCATATAAAGAGATTGCCTCTAACTTGTGCAGCCTTCTGCTCACATGCTTTGTTCATGTATATCTATGCTCACAGAATTGGGCCCTGCATCTGGTGCCTACATGTCTGTCTCATTATATTATGTTCTAATTATATTTTTCTCTAGCTAATGAGGGCTATCTGTGAAGGCGGCCGAATGTTGTTTCCTGCCCCAGATATCGCTCAATTGTTTCTCGTCCAAAAATAGCTGCCAGCTGTGACTGAAGGCAACGGACGATTCATAAGACTAGGGGCATAGTCACAGGACACGCCCAACTCTTTGTATGTATAAGAACTCTCCCCGACAAATGCACGGAGACTGCTGTATCACTGTTTCAGAGTGCATCACCGCATTGCTCTCCTATTTTGCAATTTTTTTGTTCTAGTTAACAGAGCAATTTGGGGTCAAACACTATCTTCTGTTTTATTAACATTAAAGGTGAGAAAGTGTTCACCACACCACTGAACAAAGCTCTGGATTATAGATTTATGAAGTTGACTGTAATTCAACCTTGGATGGCTGAGAACTGATCTGAGAACGTCACCATGTAATTGTGTGCACTTTGCATTATTCAGCAAAGTCCTGTATCCATGAATTTGTTATATATTCATTTTTTTTTTTTTTTTTTAATAAGTCTCAAATCTGCTCCTGTTACATTTCAGACTAACTGAATCAAGAATCTGTATGAACTCAGATACCTTGAGAATCTTTTTATAGTAGAAAGCAGAGGTAAACCTCTTTCTATACCACAAGGCTTTAATAAAAACTAATTGATTTGACCGAACTATAAATGTCAAAGGTTATTGTGAATATCTAGTGATCATATAATTTTCCATTTATTTTATTAAATGGGGAATCAACAATTGATGAAGTTATTACCCGCTGACATTCATCCGGTCAATAGATTGGTAGGAGAAAAAATAAAAACGTACCTGACTGAGGTTCTCTGGTCTCCTTCCAATCTTCCTCACTGTCTTCAGTCTCCGTTTCAGGAGAGTGTGAAGAGAAGAGCTGCTCAGCAACAGCTGATTCTAAAGCAGCAGCTGGATCTGAGCTACTGGCTGCTTCTGATACTCCCCGGTCCCCTCCATCAGCTTCTGTTTCCATCTGTTCAGTTGAGGTGCTGGCTAGAGGTTCTGCCTCTCTCTTCCCTTCAGTTTGGCTTTGATGAAGCTGGGACCACTGAGCGCACACTTCATCATGTTCATTCTTCACAGGGACAGGAGGGAAAGGGAACTGGGTGATACTAGCCTCCTGACCGACACAGAGTTCCTCCTCTTTAATGTGTGGGGGCCCTGGCTCCTCCTGGCCCAGATTGGGGCTCTGCTCCTGCTTCTCAGGGGGAAGCTCCTCTTTACAGACAGGGAGCTGCTGGAGCTCTGGAGGAATCACTGAAATACAGACACACAGAAAGATGTGTGAAACCTCAAGATTGGCGCATTCTACTATATACACACTTTGCATTGAGTTTTCTAATACTCAAATCAAATCAAAGTTTACAATAATATGCAATATGTGATTTTAATCTAAGTTAATGCCCAGGTATCTATATGAGCTCACCTGTCCTATCCTCTGTTCATGGATTACCACTGGCGAGTGGTCACCAATGGATTTGGGGTCAAACACTATCTTCTGTTTTATTAACATTGAGGGTGAGAGTGCTCACACACTACTGAACAAAGCTCTGGATCATAGACTTATAAAGTTGACTATCAGCGTAGTTCAACCTGAGACGGCTGTATCATCTGAGAACTTCACCATGTAATCGGGATGCCACAGTGTGGAATTTTCCCCACCGATTAATAAACTCATGACAACATTTTACAGGATAAGACATTCGTCGATGTCCCTCAATATAGAGAGCGCTTACTTTGATCTTTAACGTTAGATCTGTAGCGTCCATTGTCCGACTAAGTATTGATAGCACGCTTAGTAATTTACAAATTAGTTTTCTTACCTGATGAACGTTGACACCGATACGCGAAAATGAACGAAATGGGTTTTATTTCTATAAATTTAAAAAAGCTAAATGACTGTGGGCAATTAATGTAATCTATGTATGCCCAAACACTAACACCGGGCACCGCGGCAACCCTATCATGTAATTGTGTGCACTTTGCGTCATTCAGCAAAGTCCTGTATCCATGAAAATATATAAATAAATAAATCTCAAATCTGCTCCCGTTACATTTCAGACTAACTGAATAAAGAATCTGTATGAACCGAGATACCTTATGACTTTTTCTTATAGTAGAAAGCAGAGGTAAACCTCTTTCTAGACCACAAGGCTTTTATAAAAACCCATTGATTTGACAAAACTATAAATGTCAATAAAGTTGAAAGAGTATTGTGAATATCTGAAGTGCTCGTATCATTTCGCTTATTTTTCTTAAATGGGGAACCAAGAATTAATGAAGTTATTACCTGCTGACATTCAGGTCAACAGCTTGGTAGTTGAAAAAATAAAAACTTACCTGACTGAGGTTCTCTGGTCTCCTTCCAATCTTCATCACTGTCTTCACTCTCTGTTTCAGGAGAGTGTGAAGAGAAGAGCTGCTCAGCACCAGCTGGTTCTAAAGCAGCAGCTGGATCTGAGCTCCTGACTGCTTCTGACACTCCCCGGTCCTCTCCATCAGCTTCTGTTTCCATCTGTTCAGTTGAGGTGCTGGCTAGAGGTTCTGCCTCTCTCTTCTCCTCAGTTTGGCTTTGATGAAGCTGGGACCACTGAGCGCACACTTCATCATGTTCATTCTTCACAATCCCAGGAGGGAAAGGGAATTGGGTGATACCAGCCTCCTGACCGACACAGAGTTCCTCCTCTTCCTCTTTAATGTGTGGGGGCCCTGGCTCCTCCTGGCCCAGACTGGGACTCCGCTCCTGCTGCTCAGGGGGAAGCTCCTCTTTAGAGACAGAGAGCTCTTGGAGCTCTGGAGGAATCACTGAAATACAGACACAGAAAGATGTGTGAAACCTCAAGATTAGTGCATTCTACTATATACACTTTGCATTGAGTTTTCTAATACTGAAATCGAATCAAAGTTTACAATAATATGCAATATGTGATTTTAATCTAAATGAATGCCCAGGTATCTATAAAAGCTCACCTGTCCTATCCTCTGCTCATGGATTACTACTGGCGAGTGATCACCAATGGATTTGCGGTCAAATACCATCTTATCTTCTGTTTTATTAACGTTGAGGGTGAGAAAGTGTTCACAGCACCACTGAACAAAGCTCTGGATCATAGACTTATGAAGTTGACTATCAGCATAGTTGTGGCTGTATCATCTGAGAACTTCAGCATGTAATTGTGTGCACTTTGCATTATTCAGCCAAGTCCTGTATCCATGAAATTTATATATATATATTTTTTATAAATCTCAACTCTGCTCCCATTACATTTCAGACTAACTGAATAAAGAATTGGTATAAACCCAGATACCTTGAGAATTTTCTTATAGTAGAAAGTGAGGTAAACCTCTTTCTATACATTAATAAAGACATTACTAAAAAATGTCAATAAAGGTTAATTAGTATTGTGAATATCTGTAGTGCTCATATCATTTTGCTCGTTTTAATTAAATGGGGACTCAACAATTGATGAAGTTATTACCTGCTGACATTTATCTGGTCAACAGCTTGGTAGGAGAAAAAATTAAAACTTACCTGACTGAGGTTCTCTGGTCTCCTTCCAATCTTCATCACTGTCTTCAGTCTCCGTTTCAGGAGAGTGTGAAGAGAAGAGCTGTTCAGCACCAGCTGGTTCTAAAGCAGCAGCTGGATCTGAGCTACTGGCTGCTTCTGACACTCCCCCTCCATCAGCTTCTGTTTCCATCTGTTCAGTTGAGGTGCTGGCTAGAGGTTCTGCCTCTCTCTTCTCCTCAGTTTGGCTTTGATGAAGCTGGGACCACTGACCGCACACTTCATCATGTTCATTCTTCACAG
>OMKR01110124.1:0-15067 GCA_900302355.1 Cyttopsis rosea | reverse complement strand
CTGTTCATTTTTCATGCTTACACTGAAATATTAATAATAATAATCCACCGACCACTGTCCTGTTAACCACGAAGAAAGTCAGAAACATGGAGAAATGGACAAATTTTACGAATAGTCCTGCTGGAGCTGCTCTGGCTGGAACCGATGAATCAGATGAGTTAGTGCAGCCTTGCAAATTTTGATCTTGCAACACAATTTTTCATTCTTTATTTTTTTTATGGATTAATGTCACGGCACACCTGGCGAGCTCTCACCGTGGTTGAAATACACTGCACTAAAGGACATGTTCGCTATTGTTCAATCCCGGCTTTGTTAAAATGCTGGTTCCCATCATTTATAGATGTTAACAGCACAACCGCAGCCCCATCCCAAAAAACAAGGGCAAAACTTTTCGAAATCTTAATTTGGCAAAACCCAAAACTTTCATTATAGTCAGATGTGTCTTCAACTATTTTTTGTGAGTAATGTCACATTTGCCACAATGCATCCAAAGTGCGACGTCTGCTGCCTTAGGCCGCCAGTAGGAAGCGGCGCAACTTCCTCTTTGTAGTCTCCTCCCCGACAAAAACTTGATAAAATGCACAGTTAGCGATTTGAGTGTGGTATTGTTTTCTGGAGAAAGGTTGGTCAAGTCAAGTCAAGATTATTTCTACAGCCCTTAGTTACAATACAGTCTCAAAGGCCTTCACAGACCCACATTTCACAGAGAAATCAACGACATCCCCTTGGTCTAAACCTCCATTTATACTATTTTAATACGTTTTAGTGAAAAAGCCAAGTGTACTTATCCTCCTTTTCCCTTTGCGCTGACCCAGGTCGGAGTTGCTGGCGTGTTTGCGGGAGACAAGGGCAGAGAAGAGGAGGATGCGCAAGGGCCTCCGGGAGTTTGAAGAGGAGTTCTACAGAATGACCGGGAGGTGAGGGACTGGCCATTCTAGCCGTGCCGCCGGCTATTGTCCAAAATACCAGCCAGTGTCTGATTAGACTCTTCCATACGTCTGTTGTTGCGGTTGCTTATATTTTTATTTACTTCTCTTTTTAAATGCAGTCCAATGGGGCAAACGTTTTAAGTCTTCAAAAAAAACTTTAATCTCGACTTTTAAAATGGCGGGAAGCGTATGATATAGAAGGAATAACCATGAGCTGAGACATTTAAATGTCGAAATAGAAATACCTTAGTCATAATGGCCAAGCATTCCTATATTTATTTTACCATTTGGCCTTTCTAGTTTCTGAAAATTTAATAACAAAGAATCCATTTGTTAGAGGGTGGAACATTTCATTCTAAAATGGCCGCCATACAAAACATACTCAGGTTTAAATTCATTAGCTATAGCTATAGCAGTAAATAACAGTAAATAAAATGTTTTTTTTACTTCATAAATACCACAAAGAATTTATTTAAAAACTGTTTTCTCTATCATCAGTGATGGTGGTGGATAGGTTATGCTCGACAGATGCCATCACACATTATAAAACATGAAATTATCCGTAATTAATAATAATCATAGTTTACCAGCTGTTGAATTGCGCTTAAATGATGTCACTTCCTCTTTATGATGTATCTTAAAGCAACTGTTCATTCGTTTTGGAGGGGAAATAAGTGGAGCTACACAAATAAATGATCATATTTTAATTAAAAATCATCATTTTATTAATATAAAAAACCCGATTTAATTCTGAAAAGAACAAAGTTGTGATGCTATCGATCAATCATTTGTGCCATCTTCGATCTGAAGGTTGGCTGTCATGATGACCATGTTTTATACGATGCAGCTTGAAACTCTATATACGGACATAAAAATAAGAAAAAGTGATTTAAAAAAGATATTTTTCACTTTAAATTACATTTTGTCATATACTGTATTATATTAATAATGAACTTTAAATTGATTGATTTTAGCTTGGCAAACACCTTGGCAGATTATTGTGTTTTATTTACTACATGTTGTGGACCCCCTCCTCCTATGGAACGACTCATAAGCATTAGTCTATTTTCTTGCTTTTTTTTTATCGTATCTTCTCACAGAACATGTCAGAAAGAGGATCGCACGCCGATGGCAGACGAGTACCAGGAGTACAAACAGGTGAAAGCCAAACTGCGACTCCTGGAAGTCCTACTCAGCAAAGACGAAGTGAAAAAGTAAACTCCTGGTTTCCATTTGAACCCCCCCTCCCGCAAGCTTAGAGTTATATTTTTAAGATGCATACTCCCTTCCTTTTTTTTTCTCATTCCACTTGTGGAGGATTGTGAGGGCTTCTTGAAGTAATGGTATCTATATTATAATCTTCCAGTGCATTCGATTGATTGTACTGTACTGGTGGTACCTGGTGCAGGGTTCTTAAACTCAATTATGCCACAAAGGAATTGCAGGGCAAACCAAATTTGTTTCCTTATTCTTTAAATATATATATTTTTAATATTGTGTTTCTTTCATTCTTTTTTTCCACAAACGATGGCGAGGTCTTTTTTTGTTCAGTCAGTCAGAGCTTAGTCTGCCGAGGGGCTCTTGCCCGAAAAACCTTTGGGAACTCCTGATCTAGCACTACATTATCTTCCACCTCAAACACCAATTGATGGAGACAAACCCTTTCCTTGTGTCAAAGCTTTTCTATTATGCAGATTTAACATTTAATTTGGACTCTCGCAACGAAATGTTGGAGATATTTTATACAGTTGCAATTGTTTTCGGCTCCCATTGGACCGGTCCGAACATAAAAGGCCACCTCCAGCGGATTTCTCCAAACGAACAATGGGGGGTGCGTTTAGTCATTTAACAACAGTATTAGCATGGGATGACAATGCCATGGCAACCAGCGATGACGATGATGATGATGATGATGAGGCAGAACGAGTTTGAAGAAATGTTTCCAGCATCAAACATTAAATTGCTCAAAAATGACCAAAAATATTTGAGGTGGCCTTTAAAAACACTTTGTGGACCAATCGACTTGTACTTTAAATGCACTTTAATATTGACCACTGGGGTCTTGATTTGGGGTAGAGGAAAATAGTGCTCTGTTAATGGTTTCCTTTCATAACGTAGCAAATGACGCATGTGATTCCGCTGTAAACAAATACAGCGTTACCACATTAAAAATTATAGATGATAAATTGAGACTTTGAAGACAGATATTCGCTCTAAGCAACTGTGCTTCTTCTGCCCTCGCCACGTGAAGACATGCGTAGCTATGCAGCGATCTAAACCCTCCCAAAAAGTACCTGAAACAGGAGCTGACTTTAGGTCTCTTTCTCTATGCGAATGCACATAACCTGTCAATACGTTGTCATAGCTCCTACATTGTATGCATACACGAATAACACAAATAAACTTAGATTCTGCTTTCTCAAGGGCAATGAGGAGGTGGATGGAGGGGGATGTTAATCTTAGTCTGTGGTGTGGTCTGACTGCCTACGTGTGTCTCTGACTGGCTGCTTTTAAATGCCCTGTGTACGTGAAACACTTTAAAATAAAATAATTTTTTGTAACCTTAAAGGGATACCTACAGTAGATTGGGGTCTGCACGCTCCCAGATTAGAGAAGCAGACAGGACTACCAGCACGCAAGTTATTGCTGCCGTCTGCAGCAATACATTGCTGCAGATGGCAGGAATAACTTGCGTGGGGCCAGCAGCAAAACATATTTTAGCCACGTAAAAATAGGCCCACCTAAAAATATCAATATCAGTTTAAGTGTACGCTATATTTTTCACTGCTTTATCTTGCCGTCAGATAGCCCTTTCATTTGGCTGCTGGCCCTGTCTGCAGCAATAAATTCCTTGGCTTGCGTGCCAGTAGTCCTGTCTGCTTCTCCAAACTGGGAGTGTGCAGACCCCAATCTACTGCAGGTAATACACTGACTATGGATAAGTACCTCATACAACCCCACTTAAAAAAATGCGTACTATCCCTATAAACAGGGGTGAGCCTAAGGGCGCTGTTTCTCAATTATGACTCAGTCAATAATGTCTAATAATTATTTTTGTTTTTATGGAAAATCCCTAGAATTAAATATTTTTTCTCTAATGTACTGCAACGTAGTTAAAGACCTAACGCTTTAGGTCTCTAAAGAAAAAATTTGAGCTAATGTGTAAAATATTTTTGGGTTACAGTATATTTCATTATTTATATAATTGAATAATCTGAATAATCTGAATAATTGAACATGTCAACAAAGTCGTGGGAGTGTCTAGCTAATTTTTAAAGGAGGCCATTAATATAATCTGTGTGGGACATAGATGCAATGAACTATTACAACCCTACCCCTAACCCTATTATGAGAAACGACCAACAAGGAGCATTTATTAAATTAAAAACATTTCCCTTGTATATATACGATACATAGCACTTTATGTTGGAACAAAGGTACTTTATATTTTGCCAAAGGATTTAATATTTTCTTTCGGATTCATATGCAAATATGTATATTCAGACCCGCTGTGTGTGTATGTAACCGCAACATCAGTTCGACATTTTTTTGATGTGCTATTTAAGTAGTGTAGACCATTTGCACGGCTCTCAACGAACTAATTGGCTATTCGTTCCATATGTCGCTGGTAAAATACCTTTGTCCATACTTTTTTGTTTTAACCAGAGGAAGAAAAACGTTACTAAACTGGCCTTGGACCATCGTCTCTTCCCCGTTTAATGTTCAACGTACTGCTAAAATGTTTGTCTAATTCCCACACTTTACCGAAAGGTCCCTGTGGTTCTTTTTGTCGCGCACTCTTTCCGCAAGTCTGTTTTGTTTTGTGAGATGACAATTATGTGAAGTGTTGTGTAGGCGTTTTCCCTACAAATAAACCAAGGGGTGGAAACACAGAACGAGATCACCACCCGATTATCGAAATGGCTATGCTTAGGAAGCTGTTCGGATCCTGGCAGACCAATAGACAGGCTACACTTGTGTCAACTCAGACCTACTAACAGGGCTCGCAATGATGAAAACTATAGAGGCAAAGTACCAAAGGTTCTTGGATTTAACATACATACATACTTGGCAATTTATGCAAAACTGTCCCCCTCTAAGGTGTTGGCTACAATAAAAATCTGTGCAAAAGAAAAACTATCTACAGTATATATATATATATTTTTAGACTGAACTTAAAAGGGTAACCAGGTAGTGAGGTCCAAATGAGGCAACAGCTGCAGCTTTTCCTGCCAAAGTGTTCTTTGAGCCAAGACATAGGGCTGGGACTTATGTGATAGTTTGTGAGACATGAAGCTTATTATTATTAAGAATGATCAAGAAAGAGGTGTGGATCATTGAGGAAAGGGGGATATACTCTATATTACATTTGGGCAGTCGGTGAGTATACTGTAATACCCTCCACTACACCTTACTTCCTTGACAAATGGTGTTTCTCGCTCGCCTGTAAAATCAGCGACGTGTACGTATCTCTCAGAGGATTATTTGAGGAAAAACAGAAACGAAACATAATTGCACTGTGTGTGATTTGGCGCAGACTGAGCCCTATACAAAATCTTCGTTGTAGTTTTCCAAACCGCCGGATGTTTGCTTTCGGTGCATGTATTGTTTGTGTCGATGTTTTTGGTCCGTGTTTCTCTGGGAAATGAAATGAGACAATTTAATGGTCCCACATTGTGATATATATAAAAACAAAACCTGCATTGTGCAACTGCTGTTTGCCTGACTTATTTTCTATACGGACCAAAGTTCCAAATAAATATTTTTTGCTATTCGACCGGTTTCTTCGTGGTATTTATTATGCACAACATTTTCGTACATGTTAGAACAAATGACATAGAACACTGCAGACAGATTAATATAAGCCTCTCGAATACCACCAGAGGGCACTTGTGCCACTAGTGGCAAATGTACCATAGTTTGGGAAAAGACTAGCCTGGGAACCTGAGGAATCCTGATCTCATGTTTCATTTGCTCTGGCAGATGGTCTGGCCCCCCTCCCATTCAAACAGATTTCCACCCGACCATTTTATGGTCGGGCCAATCACAACCGTTTATCTAATATGGGGCGGTTTGATACAATGACGATACAGAGGACAATACCTTACAAAGATGGCTGTTGAATCCGCTATCGTGACAGTATTACGCAAACTGGACGGTATATTTTCTGTAAAAGAACAAACAACTGCACTTGAAGTTTCTGTTGATAAGAAAGATGTGTTTGCCGTACTTCCATATTTGGTAAAGGTTTTATTTACCAACTGGACCCGCTGGTTTGCCATTTTTCCATCGCTCATTTGCGAATTGGTCTGGTTATGAAAAGACTGCTCTAGGCAAGAAAAAAAGAGTTGCAGTAGTTATTTTACAATACAATACAACTGTGGGCGCCAATTTAGTCAATATCAAATAAATGAATGAATTAAATAAATAAACAAACAAATAAATACATTAGTGTGTGTGTATATATATAAATATGTAAATATGCCTATGAAATAAATAAATATGTCTATGAAATAAATCCTGAAATAAATAAATTAGGCAATAAATATATAAATACATGTAAATATAAATATATAAATTTGTAAACACAGTTCAATAAATAAATAGTTTATTTTAAAAAGGTCGTTTTTCAAAAGGCTACTTTTATTGATTTCAGGGCACTTGTATTTCCTAATGCCACATTTATTTCCCAGCTCTTTTTATTTCCATCTGTATTATGCAAATGAATGGGGCGTGGTTATCTCACCGATTCAGACCAAAGCAACAGCACCAGAACAGCACTGAATCACAGGAGCTGAAGGGAAGGGGTCCTGGGCAGAAGACGAAGCGGATGGAGGATGGCAGAGAGAAGTGACGGATCAGAAAGCGAGTTAGGAGAGATGCAAGTTTTTATTTATTTATTTATTTATTTATTATTATTAAGGGTTGATCCATTTACAATCATCAAGGCAATAAACAACAATAAACTCCTCTTAACATACAAGGCACATTAGATAAGATAAATCGCTTAATTATATAAAATAATAATATAACAAATGATAGAAAATAGAAAATAAATAAAAGAAAGTAATAAGTCGGCACTCTTCCATAGTTACTCTAGAGGTCATCAAATATTTTCGGTTCTTCATAAGCTCTGAGGAGAGACTTGGCATGTTTTCTTTTCATTAGTCTTAAAGGGATAGTTCACATTTTTTGAAGTGGAGTGGAGCATGAGGTAGTTATCCATAGTCAGTGTATTACCTGCAGTAGATTGGGGAAGAAATGTATTGCTGCAGACAAATGTATTTTAACCACCTAAAAAAAGGCCCACCTAAAATATATATATATATATATATATCAGTTCAAGTGTACGCTATATTTTCAATTTTTTCACAACTTTATCTTGCCGTCTGACAGCCATTGGCACTACATTTTCTCAACTGTAGAACTTCTGTACTCCTACGCATAAACATATCTATGCAGCGCACTGTATTACACCGCGGATCAGCTCTTTGGGTCAGAGTTCCTGCATAGGTGCGCTTATGCATAGGAATTCGGAAGTTACAGAGAAGTCAAATGTCTGAAAGCAAACAAAAATGGGGTTAAAAGTGATAGTCTCTCAGTTTTGATCACCTTTGATGAAGATCCCCCTCCACTCAGATGTTCCAAGTGTCAGAGATTTGAACATGTGGTGGCGGTATGCAAGGGAAAACAAAGGTGTGGTAGATGTGGTGGAGACCATGAGAATAGCAAATGTGCAGAGGGGACAATGCTGAAATGCTGCAATTGTGGAGGGGAACAATAGCTCAGCTTACCATGGGTGCGAGGTTAATAAGAGAGGTGCAGTGAGTCAAGGTTGTCCAGGGAATCAGCTATGCAGAGGCAGTAAAGAAGGTTTCAGGAGTGTAGAGGAAATTTCCTCCATCACGTGGTTGGTGAGACAAATCCTTATCATCGGAAACAACACTGTGACTCTTGTTCAGTTAACTGGGACTAAGCTTTTATTCCGCAGAACAAGGAGAGAAAAAATACAGCATACACTTCAAGGCAGATGGTCTAATTCTCTCAACTGTCCGTGGGAGCCCGTTTTTATAGGTATAGAGTCAAGACCTTATTTTATCACATGAGCTGAGTTGCTAAGAACATTCTGGAAACTTGGAGAAACTTCTAGTGACAAGAGGCATGCTTTGAGCACACAAGCAAAAACACAAGCCATAAAGAGATTGCATCAGCTATGAAAATCATACACTTCCAACCATTAGATCATGATCCATTTGTTATTCAGCATAAAGTATCAATTATTGCGTTTTCCTACCACACTCTTCATCTGGAACAACACCTTAAAGAAAATGCTATAATTATAAGAAAAACAAACCTTAAAGAAAATGTTATATGTATAAGATAAGAAACTTTAATAATAACAACCAATCGGGGATGCGAAAAGGGTCAGGAGTAAGGGGAATTTGGACATATTGTTTAGGCGGCATCACCTACAACACCACCAAACCAACGGTACATCAGTGCACACATAGGTTAGAGTACATGTGCAGAACCATAATACGATGCCGAAGACTAGTATCACAGGGATAAGGATTTGGACAAGCATTGCGCCCCAAAGGTCGAACTAATCATTGAGCCATTTATTGAAACTGAAGCCAACCGAATCCGAAGGTCGGAAGGCATCGCAGATCTTTTCTAAAGCCGTGATAATGCTAGTAAGGTTCTCTGAGTTATCAGGAATCAAAGTGATGCAAGCGTCGCCTGTAAGATTAAGGGTAATGCATAGGGTAATGCATAGACTGCTGGTTGTGGCTAGGAGATAATCAAGGACCATCTCATGCTTAAGCAATGTAAGTCTGAGTGATTTATCATTAGCGGCCAGCAGGTGGAAAGCCTTAATTGTCTTGTTAGCAAATCCAGATAGGGAGTAGGTTATATTGTCAATGTGATCAGCTAAAATGTCACATTATACCAGGGAAATAGGCCAGTGCCCCATTTTTCAACCAGAGAGATGCGCCAGTGAAATAATGCCAGGTCATTAAATTGGACCATTTCTCGTTTATGGAGGCGGGTATGGTGAGACAGGTTAGGGTGTGTGCTGTTATTGGTACCTGGGACAAACTGCAAGTTTTTGACAGTGAGATTAACAAAATGACAACAACCATCCCAGTTTGCGGGCAGGAAGATGTAGGCATGGTTTCTGCACAGGCAGTAGCTGTTGATAACAAAATGCCATGTGAAACATTACCATTTAGGGAGTCAATAGTCTATGTTGACATTATTTTGTTAGTTTCACTGCCTTAGGGTGTCTGGTTCGTCTAGTGGGGAGGTATGGCCGGCACCGCTGTTGCAAACGCATGGGTAGCAAGATAAATTAGCATGCATGTGGGGCTGTTCGATGAGTTTGGAGTAGGTAATGTTTTTGGGGTATGGTGCAATATTCATGTGGGCGCAATACCACAGGACGTAAGCATAATGTTCATTTGAGAAATATCGTCTGCCTAAAAGTCTGTCATGTTCCTCAATCCAAGCAGTAGGGAGGGGAGGGGAGTGGGCAGGTTTGTAAGGGTGAGCGAAGTTCTGGAGTAATATTGGAGTACAGAGAGAATTTTTGCTAAACAAATGGTGGGAGTAGCTTGACTCCCACACTTGACCACAAGCTCGGGGGGCCCTATGTAGCCAGTACGGAATGGTCGTATGTAGGCCAGTAAAGAGTAGCAGGAATTATACTGTTCTGAGCTTTTGTCTTGGAAGTCAGTGCCATCAAAACCCCACAGCTTCCAGTATGTGTCCCGCCGCCAATGGTGATGGTGATGAGGAAGATGATCATACAGACGCAACCGGTCTTTTTCTGTTGGCGAGGCATCATCCTCTTAGTGGAGGAGAGGTTACCAGCATGTACACTCCATGGACGTGATCTCAGTTCACGTCCAATGATTCCCCATCATTGTCGTTCATTCGGTCCTCCGGAGGGTTGGGAACTTTCTTACAATGAGAGGTGTGCACCCACGTTGGTCGTTCTGCTGTTTAACTGCTGTTGTGGTGGTGAGGAGGATCTGGAATGGTCCCAGGAATCTGGCAGAGTTCCAGCTCTTTCTCTGGAAGTCATGGATCACCACCCAGCCGCCTGGTGGTAGGTCATGCAGTGGTCCTTTGAGTGGGACAGGTAGAGTTGCTTAGACCTGTGTACATAGAGACCTTAAAACTCAGGTGAGAGACACACAATATGACAACATTGCTTGGTCTACATGATGTAATTCATCCATGACTTTAATGGAAGGAGATAGACCTAATTGCAATGGTCTCCCTGTCAGCACTTCATGTGGGGACAGTCCAGTCACACCATGTGATCGTCCTCGCATTCCCATCATTACTAGTGGCATGCATGAAACCCAATAAATTTTGTTCTCAGCCATAGTGTCAACTAGTTAATTCAGAGGATCTGGCGGTAGTAACACCTCTCCCAGTGTTGTTCTGAGCACAAATAACACATTTCTTTACAAAAACTTTCAGCAAATATTGTGAAGCCTGGGATTTCGTAATCTTTGTAAGCAGTGTCAGACACAGCTGTGGCTTTGGCAGCTGTGTCGGCTCAGGCGTTTCCTTTAGAGATGGGGTTGGAGGCCTTAGTGTGAGCAGCACATTTGCAAATAGCAATGTGAGCTGGGAGGGTTATGGCATCCAGAAGGTTTTTTACAAGGTCAGCATTAGCAATGAATTTTCCAGCAGAGGTTAAGAAACCTTGGTGGCACCATAAAATCATGAACAACACCAAATGCATAACGACTGTCAGTATAAATATTTAAACTTTTCCATTTGGCAAGGATACAAGCATAGGTTAAAACAAACAATTCAGCAGCCTGGGCGGAAAAGTGCCCAGGGAGTCTGGCACATTCCAGGGTATCAAAAGAAGTCACAACTGAGTATGCCACAAGTCGGTCACCAGCCGGTGACCTTTGTGCAGACCCATCCACAAAAAGTTCCATATCATAATTCACAAGAGCTTTAGTAGCGAGATCTGGGCGGGGCGAAGCCACAATAGCTATCACTGCCAAGCAGTCATGTAGATCTCCATTGTCAGCGGTAGGGAGTAGAGTAGCTGGATTAGGGACGGTGCACCGCTTCAAAGTGAGATGAGGAAGTACATGTTGATGATGGAGAGCTGGAGAGAAATGAGCTGTTTTGCTCTGTAGCAAGATGGAGGCTACAGCATGTGGTACTAAAACAGTGAGCGGACAGGACAGTTGGCCACAAGAGAGTCAGATGCGGTTACTGCCATAGATGTGGTTACAGCATCTGTAACCGCACCGGTTGCAGTTAAAGTAAAAGGACACATCATATCCAGCAAACCCAAACATGGAGCAGATGCAAGAGCTTGTTTAAGAGTAACAAAACTGTCCTCCGCCTCAGGCATCCAATCAACTCTGTCTGATGATGATAAGCCCTTCCCATGAGCCATTGCTGATAATGGCTGGGCAAGTGTCGCATAATCCATAATCCAAGAACAACAGTAACCACAGCAGCCTAAAAAGGCCATCACGACCCTGTGATGAAATGTCATTTTGTGCCAGCAGGAGTTTAGTTTTAGAAACCTTGTGACCATTTTGAGCCCAAGTATTTTAGGAGGGCCTCTGTATCTGCGACACATGACTCCTCATCCGGCGAGCAGATCAGCAAATCGACATAGACATATTGGATTAATGTGCTGCTGTTCATAAATTCGAAACCAGTGAAATTTTATCCAAATGCAGAAGAGAATACTGTTGAAGACGCTTCCCTTTAAAGGTGAAAGCGAACCACGATTTTGAGTCTTTGTCTACAGGGATGCTAAAGAATGCATTTGCAAGGTCAATAACAGTAAAACATTTTGATGTACCTGGGACTTGAGACAAAATTGTAGTGGGAGTAGGAACAACAGGTGCTCTGTGATGAATGGCATCATTCACAGCACGCAAATCTTGAACAAACCGCCATGAGACTCTGTCTGCCTTCTTAACAGGCAGTATTGGTGTATTGCATGGAGAGGACGGACAAGGTACAACAATGCCTGCTTTTAAGATTGATTGTAACACTGGGGTAATTCCTAACACTGGTCTGGTCGCAACGGATATTGCGGTTTACACGGTCGGTAGGAGGATTTTGGTGGGACTGTGAGGGGAGTTGCCCCCTTCATTAGTCCAACATCATATTTATTTGTGGCCCAGAGCGTCTCTGGCACCCCCTTTAACGTGGGGTGTTCCTCATCATTAAAGTTGACAAAAATCTCTGTTGTTCCACCTCTTCCGTGTTGTAGGACGTGGGCTGATCGCACACCCGTAAACATCGATTGATAAGGAAACCACCAAACATTACCTTTTGGGCTAAATTGACTTCCATCAGGACGCACCTGCCAATCCATTATGCTAACACATTGGGCAACCCAAGAGCCAATGGATTGCCATGATAATTGCCATGGTAATTTTGCCAACGACACATGCAGAAGGGCATCATAAACATCATAGCAGGCATCCTGTGTCGGGGTCAATTGGACCATTAACGCACAATATTGTGCTGAGCAGAGCATTCCCTTCACTGATAAGAATTCACATTTATGACTTTCCCCACACCATTTCTTCTCAAACTTTTCATCCTGTCCTTCATCAACAACTCTGGCAGTACAATGCAATTCTGAAGGGTCTATAAAGTCTCTGCTGTGCTTCCACAATTCCTTACATTTTCTTACTAATTCTTTAGTCAAAGTGTTTTATTAGTCAAATGTACAGTACAACACAAGGTCATTCTGAACAATGAAATTCTTGGGGCAAGGCAAGCAACAACTACGTAGTAGGCACAAACAGATAAAATAGAGAATTTAAGTAAAACAGTACAAGTAGAGGTCACATATAAGGGCACGAGATCGCAAGTAAGGGCAATGGTAACATATGTGTACATAACAATGAGATTAAAAATAACCTAAAACTAAAATGTACTAAGACTATATGTTAGGGTTCATTCCAACACATGCCTCCATATGTGCGTACATGTGTGTTTTGTGTGTGTGTTTAAGTTTGCAGAGCACACACTTGGAGGTTAAAGGTCACATCAGAAGGTGTCAACATCGACATGTTTGGAATTCCAAATGTAAGCGCAAGGTCTGTGTGCGACCTGTGAATCTCTACCTGGGAACATTCGTCGTCTAACGCTCATCAGCTGTTCAGATCTGGAGGGATAGTGACAGCCATGAAGGGAAGGGAAGGCAGCGAATGAAAAATATAATACATATTTTCTTGTTCTGCCTGAAGCAATACATCTCCCCAGAGTGGTTGCCGCCGACAACAATACACAGAGATGGAGGGAACACGAGGCGAGGGGCCGTGGGGACGAGAGGAGAAAGGTAATCACAGGCACGAGAGGTATGAAGATGAGAGCAAATGATACCCAGACAGTTCACATGGCTCAGAGTCGTCTCCCAATGAATGCAAAAACCATGGAATCATCTGTGGAATACAGAGTAATGTAATGTGGAAGAGGATGTTCCGCCATACCTCTTTATTCTAATATGTCTCCTAGTGATGAAAAGTTGGACACTTTTTGGAGATTTGTGTCAGTATGAGTGACTGTAAAAAGATTTGTTCCGTTTTTCAACTGTTGGTTTGTTTGATTCAATTGGTGTTAACGAGAGTTAGAAGAGTCGGCCCGGCTCGGCGTCATCATTTAATTCTGTCACAATAATTTATTGTGGTTGAATCTACTGTAGAGGTCAGTCCCAGTGAAGGCCTTTGTGCCCGGCTGCAGTTACCAAGTTGCAGTGATTCCAGACTCGCAAGTCATTTAGAAGATTTGTTTGCAACACAGCATGCTCTCCAACCATGCGATGCAGAGATCAATGCAACGCTTTCTGAAATCAACCTGAAACTTAAAAAGTTGCCATCAAATTCTCAAGATTGGACTTAGCTCTGGGTCCCTAATTTTTTTGAAATGGTTTCAGGTGGAACAAAAAGAACAGATTAAGCCCACTCCTGCTTTTGACATTCCTTCTGATAGAAATTACATCGATCCAAATGCTCTGGTCCATCACTATCTATGAATAGACCTAATCTATATGTGAAACAGGGCCCTCCTGACATGGGACGTCCCTTTGGGAAAAGGAATTCGATCTGGTCTCACATTGAGTTTTTGGGGTCCTGAAATGTGTTCTGAGGGGGCTTTATAAGACGAAAGTTTGACTAGAATTCAAACCATGATCTTTGTCTTCTTAGCACGTCCCTGGTAGCACTTGGAGATTGACGTGGAATGGCTGACTGGCCCTCTGAGACACTCTAAATGGTTGGATACGTCTGTGTGTGTTTGTATGCATGTGTGATGTCAAGAGGACAGATGGGCGTTCGCGTCCTATCCAGGGAGTCGTGCTTTTCAGAACGCCAGTCACATAGCACTTGACTCCGCAGGATGACACATGATCCGTTTCCTGTGATTTGAATGGGACGGTTTCCAAGAGCGTGAACACATTCTCTTTGGGAAAACTATTATTATAAACGATTATTGTATCCACGCCTTTGCATGCTTCATGGCAGCCGTTTGAGATATATTTATGAATTTGCTCGTTCGTTGGGTTATTTATGAAGAATTTGCTGAATTGGATTCTTTGATTGTTTTAATGTTATTTCTCGTGTACAGTGTTTGTTAAACTGGAGGATGTAACTTCTCAAACTCTTGTGAGCGTTTCGACTCACTTGTGGGAGTGTTTTTATTTTATTAACTCATGTCTTATTTACATTTGTGTTGAATTTTTGTGTTGCAGCGTCAACAGGGGCTTTAGCGCTGTCACTTTAAGTGGAACTACAAGATTCTCTGACGTGGCTGATGCGGTTCGCGCCCGGGGGGGTGAGGTGGGTGTTAACGCTAGAAAGTTGACAGGTTGTTTTCCGAAGCGATGGCGGCACGGCCGTCTGTGTTCCCTCGCCAAAACACTCCAGAAACAAAGAAGGAGACGTAGACACAAAAAAGACTCAGGCGTCAAAGTCATTTTAAGGGAAAGCTCTGTCATACATATCATGTAATTGTTTATGTTTCATATTTAGATGCTGCCCAATGAATGAACATCAAGGAGCGTCAGCCGAAATGTTGCTTCCAAGGACAGTGTGTGGTCATGGAAACACATCACACATCATCCAGCAAGT
>OMKR01110121.1:2477-14918 GCA_900302355.1 Cyttopsis rosea | reverse complement strand
TTCACCCGTAATAAATATGTATAACAAGATTTATTTATATATTTATATTTTAATAATTATTGATTTATTTATGTCTTTTATTTTTAAATTAGCTACATCTCTACATCCAAAATTTTTGTCAAACATTTTATAATCTTAATAAAATTACACACAAACACAGAATTAATTAATGCACAATTAATTATTACACAAACACAGAAACAGCTTCTCTTAAGCCACAGCGGTTCAGGAGAGTGATACAACCTTTTTCTCTCTCTTTTTGTTTATATCATTTTTATTTGTTTAGTTATTTTCATATATAGGCACAAACAGACTCGATATATATTTTTAGCACAAACGGGCTATTTATTTCTGTGCAAGCGGGCCTCTCTCTCTAGGTGCAATCTGACCTCTTCAGCACTACAGGGCTGGTTATTAAGGCGCAAGTGGGCCTATCTCTCTAGGTCCAATTGGACCTCTTCAGCACTACCGAGCTGGTTATTAAGGTGCAAGCGGGCCTATCTCTCTAGGTGCAATTGGACCTCTTAAGCACAAACGGGCAGGTTATTAAGGTGCAAACGGGCCTCTTCAGCGCAAACGGGTTGGTTATTGGTGCCAACGAAGTGAGGGCTGCCCACTGCTCCTGGCTGCCCCGGGAGGAAGGCAGCAAGGATGGGATAAATGCAGAGACAGTATCTCATCATTCACCACTCCCTGCATGTGTGTGTGTTCGGGTCATCACCACCCTCTGCATGCGTGTGTTAAAAATATATGACAAATAAATGATTATTCTTCTATAACTAAACATTGGGGCTGGCCCAGTGAGAGAGAGATGTCTTGTATGAGCTGGAAGAATGCACTGGCCCCCTTTTGCAGGGGGACACAGACAGAGATTTTCTCATTTTAAAGCATATAAGAATATTATATGAAATGTTTAGATATTAATTATATAACTGAGAGTAAATTAAAAAAATTCATTTGAAGATATCTTCTTCATGTGTGAGTCATCCAAGTATTTCTAACCTGAACCACTGGCACCCCTCCTGCCCCTCAGACCCTGGTCTGATGGCCTGTTGTTTGGAGTAAGATTTGTGTCGGTGTGTCTAGTATGAGTGGTATTAAAATTGCAGGACAGTCACTGGCACTGGCAAAAGAATTGGAGTTGGTCCCCGGGCACTGCACTGCAGCTGCCCACTGTTCCTAGGTATAGGATGGGTCAATTGCAGAGAACTAATTTCACCCAGAGGGATTAATAAAGTAAACAAACAAGCACACCAAGGCGTAACGGGCCAGATCGCAGCCACCCGCCACATCCCTACCCACATACTGTAGCTCTCACCCCACCTGTCCCGCAAACCCTAGGCCTGTTGTCTGGTGTATGTACTGAGTTTGCGTTCCAGCACTGGGAGAGATGGGCGAGGTATTTGTACTTTAGATGTAACTTTTAGCATAGGCTAACCATTTTTATTCGGTTATCTGCTCATTTTGTATTCCTCAGGTGAAGGTACACTGATGGCCTAGCTATGGTGGCCTAGCTATAGCTATGGTTATAGCTAGGCCACCATCGATGGTTATTGTTGTTATTTGTCAATATGGATATGTGCAATATATTGTAAGAGCCTTTTTTGATTTTCCCACTCAGATCTTAAGTGATTACGGCACTTTTTTAAAATTTCAATAAAAGCTTCATGAACCATCAGTCAAAGAGTTGCCCATCGTTCCAGCTGGCGACGCTACAGTGTGTATGTCTGTGTTGTAAAATATGCGAAGCGGTCTTACCTCCACTACACATTCCATCTCTCATGAGTGCTCATGCAGCCACTCCCTTGCTAGAGAAAACAAAATGATAAATTTGTCTTTTTCGATATTGAGACTCAGCAAATGGGGAAGTGTACCATTTATGTCTCGTCCCAAACATTTGATGGGACATTTGACCTTTTCTCGGCATGCCACTCAGACACTCAGTCTTGGGTTGCAAAACTGTGATGAAGAACTTATTTTACTCATCTTTTCATCGCATTAGACGAATTTGACTATGAAGGTCCCTATTCCTGATTACGGCATGGATCAAATTAGCGGTAAAGAAAGAAAGACATTTTTGGAGTGGTATGACATGGTCAGGCAGGGGACATTTTCGTACTGTGACAATGATGTAGTCATTCTTAATAGAAGGCTGTCAGGTTAATGCAACATGTGTTATTATCAATGTATGCTTTAAAAACAATGTTATGACATGTATCTTGTACCACATGTTTTGTTTGCTACATAATAAAATAAGGATTGATTTGAGTACACATTATTAAAAGACGTCTGTACAGCATTTTTCATTAATTTCTAATGCTGTAGCAGAGCAAGATTATGCAGGAAATAAAATTTGATCCGCGGCTAGAAGTACCATTTTCTATCCTTATAGCAGGGTCGAGTTCCTCAGGGAAAACTTATGTTTACTACAGAACTTCTCTTGAACCAAAATCTTTGTTTAAACAGTCCTAGCATTACTAAAATCATTTCCTGTTCCTATTACCAGCCACTTTATGGTGAGCTAGAGTATGATGACACCGATAAAGTTTTTAGAAGGGCTGCCATCTTCATGGGATAAGTAGAATAGATTTAAGAGCAAACTGTCCAGATGAGTTAAAACTACGTCACAGTTTGTTACCGGGAAGTTGGCTGATGGTTTACTTTCTAACTAATAGTCTAACTAATGACTACAAATAGTCATGTCATAGCCTGTATATTGTTAGTCTTGTATATTTTTAGCCTGTATATTTCTTCTAGCTATATTTTCTAGGGTTTAGAGAGAAATGAAATTTCAGTTCTCTGTATGTGTGTACACATGTAGCAGAACCGACAATAAAGCAAACTTTGACTTTGACTTTGACTTTGACGTCGCTAAGCCAATGCTTGAAACAAAATGTACCTCTTTTGAGTCTTACTGGCCATGGGTAAAAAAGAACGTAAAAAACTCACACAATGCTCCCACGATTTCATACTGTCTCTGTATGTAATCACTCTGAATGTGAGACATTGTGTTACACCAACACACGTTGTCACAATTTAAGTAACTGAAAAAGCAACAAAAACTGATCAACTTTTTGCAGATAAAAAGCGCAGAACAATACATCTAAAGGGTGGTTTCCTTCTACCCTTACTGTCTGTGGCTCTCAACCTTTAGAACCAGCTTAATCACACGCACTTAATCTATACACCAGCGTGCTTACAAGATGAGACATCTATGTGTCGGTTTCCCCACAACAGATGAGTCTCTCTACTCGACAGAAGCCTGGCAGCATCACTGAGACGGCTCTGCAAGATTTAGAAAGATGTAGAGATTACTGAATGAAAACGGTCTATTCACGTATGACACGCCATAACAATCTATTGCAAATATATCTCCACCTGGTTAAATAGGAAGAAGGAGAGAAGGGGAGCTCAGAAAGAACCTCCCTGGAACAAAATGCTATGCATAACCAACAGCAGCAGCATGAGGCTGTGCTGCAATCACAATTTCTGGAGAAAGCTGTCCCTAAAGGATGGGACACTCGTCTTCTTGGAATTAAATATTCCTCTCTCGAGTGTAGGTAACCTAGGGCGAGAAAACAACTTCAGAGGATGAAAGATATGCAACCCAAATCTCCGATGTCTGAAATGGTCTTTTTGGGGGAGTCTAAAAAGCAAAAGAGAAACTCTCAAATGCTCAAACCCTGCCCCCCTCCAAAGATTCAGTTATGGCCCACCGCAGATTTTCCCTATAAATGTTGGATAGGTTTCACTTTAGAAAAATGAAAACAATTAGACACATTCAGTAATAAAATATATTTTAAATCTTTGAGATGTCTGTTGGTATCTTGGAACAGATTATAAAACTCCCTAGCAGTATGGTGCTAGGGAAAATTGGGCTGGAAGGGTTTGCTGGTTATTTGTCTTCCGTTGACTGAGAGACAGAATTATTCCAAATCACAGTGGTGGAAATTAAATGGGTTAAGATTGCGAACACCTCCAAGGGTGGTGTGGTCTACCAATGCCAGGACCACATAATGGGTAGAGCTCCCAGAAACAGGTTATCTTGCGAGCATACGCGGGCTAGGGACGGTAAGGTGTAGTTCTTGATGCTTATGCAACTCGTAGGGTAAAAGCGTTGAGTGTCCCAGAATGATGGCGGAGGGCATATCGCGAGAGGAGGGGTTCATATGCACCCAACAAGGGGTAAACTGGTTGTCTGGCAAATCCCACCTCCTCCCTAACGATCTTCTTTCTTTAAGATCCCTGATAAATCAGACAACTAAGCAATACGGGTAGTAAAAAAATACAGCTTTATTTATAAAAAAAAAAAGTTAAGGTATGAGGGGAAAACTGCAGTGGCTGACATGTACGAGGAACGTTGACTGTATAGGGGGGTTAATATATGCACCTGGCAACACAGCTAAACTGGCAACCCAACTTGACTCTAGTAACCCTGAAATTCATCGTATATGCGAATATCCAAAACAACAAACCCAGGTAACACAGCAAGCGTATAGCTACGAAGAGGGGTGCAATTAAAGACTGCACACAAGTGCCCGAAACAAACGCACAATATGCTTGGCAGTAATGTAAAAGGGTGTGGCCTAGGCGACCCGATGCAGATTGACGACAAAGGACTTTTTACGTGTGATTACATAAAAGGGTGAACACACTCAAGCCTGAACAAGTTAAAATACATTTATCACTACAATCATAATACACTCAAGAGTCCACAGCAACCGTGAGTTCCTTAACAGAATCGTCGAATGGAACATTGGTCGCTGGCGCTCCACACCACACCATGAACACAATATGCGCTGTAGCGGTTCAAAATCAATAGTGATAGAGGGAAAGAGAGGGATGTCCTACCATGCTGTATAGGGTACAATGATGGGTCCTGAAGCTAGAATTTGTGATATACCTCAGGGCTGAGTAATTCAGGGGGTCGAGTTTGGACAACCCCTGTTCGGTGAGGCAAACCTGTAGATAGTATCACCAAAATAGAGACAGAAATAGGCCAACAACTATGGGGTGAATTCACAAAAGGATTGTGCGGCTTTGGCAGCCGCTAAACCTGTGCAGATAAACAAAAAAGAAAGTGTGTAATTCACAAAGCACCCGCAAACGGTGAAATGCACCGCTAAATGTGCTGTCACGCAAATAGTATCTCGGTGCGCCGGTGCTATTTGCAAATTTTAAATTAGGTAATATGCATGAATTTGGCACAAAATTGATCACATGCAGTTATGCCGAGTTCAGACTACACGACTTTAGCTTGATTTTCCACTCGCTGACAATTTATTTGAAATCACAGACAAAAGCCCCAGCTCGGAGACATATTATAGCGTGCTCCTGTGAGTGACGAACTGCACACAACACAAGCTGAGAGAGTCGCCGATGCATCGCGGACGCTGAGAGATATTATGCAGGTTAAATATCTGGACCTGTCTGGGATGGTCAAATCCTGAATGAAGACATGGGCGAGAGGAAAACAAACTGCAGCCACGAGCAATACGAGCAGGCAACTACCTACGTTTTCATTGCAAAATTATATATTTACCTCCAACTCTCTCTGCAGAATTTCGCATTGCTCCGCTGTGTGTGCCTATTTCTCCGAATAAAACAAATAAATAATACATGTGTTTTTATTATTTGAGATGTCTTTATTTTACTCCTGTTCTTAATTGAATTAAACCAAAAAAGCCCTGTGTGTCCCGTGTCAGGCTGGAGCCTGGAGCCTGGAGCCTGGACCCCCCAACCCCTGCTGATGAACAGATGCACGGATTATTTACTTTGCCACATGGATAATTGCCATCAGACGCAAAACAAGCGCAAATCAAATTGCACACAACTGTAAAACTTAATGTCATATCATTAGTGCAATATCCTTTGTGAATCAGACACTGAGACGGTGCAGATAGCAGGCTAAATTCTTTCGTTATTGGCGTTATTGGCGGCCGCAATCCATTCTTTGTGAATTCGCCCCTAAGCGTTTTCTTGATGCCATGGAAAGGCACACAGGACTTTAGCCTGTACAGAAAGCCCAGTGTGAATAAATTTTGTTTTGCGAGATTGTCAATATGGCATTTAAAATGTAGACATTTGTCCAACCAAATTCCCAATTATTTGTAATTGTCAATGGACGGAATAGAGACACCATCAAGGGTATTGATGGAGAGGGTTGGAACTTTTGTTCGCTCAGGGGGAAAAAAAATCATAGTTTTTGTTTTGGTTGAGTTTAAAATTAATTTCAGAAAACTGTGACTGTTGTACTGCCAATGTTCAAGATATAGCTTTGGTCAGTAGTCTCATCCACAGACATCGACACTCCCCCAGAATATACTTTCATCTGCCCTGTCAAGTGCGTCTGGTAGCATGATTGTCCCACAAACCAGCCCAGACCATTGTTGCACACACATGTCAAGTTGACACCTTCACCTTTGTCGGAGTTTCCACTGGTGCCACAGTTGAGGTGTTTAGCGGAGGTTGCGGGTCAAAACTGTCATCATAGAGCATCTGCCAGAAACTGGTAGCTGCCACTGGTGGTTTGTTAGAATGTGTTGCTTTGAGGTACGCTGTAGCTGCTCTTTTGCAATAATCTCCACTGGTAATCTCCACTGCATACCTGGTGCAGTCGCTATGACTTGTGGTCAGTTTGAACAATGGGTTCCAACTACCTGATGGCTTGTATAATATTAGTATAGGCTCGGACCCCAGTGCCCTCCCGCTTAGATATTCTAGGAAGGCCCACCAGGAATTGTGTCTCTGGATCCTCATCTGTCAAGGCTTCTGCATCAAAGCCCCATGGTCTCCATTGGCTACCCGTGAACAGAGGTCTCTTATGTCTCTGGAGTGCTGCAGTTGCTTGGGAAAAGGATGTGGTTGCATTTGTCTCTGTGAGAGGTGTTGGTGTACTCACATCCTCCTCAGTTTTCTCTTTCAGGAACCATAGTGGCAGCACTATTAGCACACTCATTACGAGAAGGAAGCATGATCCTCCATGCAGACCACATCCAAGCCGCTTGAGGGGATGCCACGGCCTACTGGATTGTGTCATCCTCTGCTAGTCATCCGCTGGTCCCGGTGTCTTCTTACACTGGCTGGCATGAATCCATGTGGCTCTCTTCACGACCTACCTTGATGGCTGAAGCTGTTGTTAGGAGCACATGGACTGCGCCTTGCTACCTGGGGGATCACCCCCCCTTTCCTCCTGGAATCTTTCAGTGATCCAGTCCGCTGGTATGAGGCTGTGCAGCTGTCCCTTGGCCTCTTGTGGAAATGCGTCCTTCACCAATCTGTGAATGTCATGAAGTGCAGTGGAGAGGTTTGCACAATAACGCAACATTTCATCCTCACATAGGTCTGTGCTAGGTAGCAATGCTGATTTTCCATGGTATTCCCTATCTGGGAATTATTTCGCTGTTTAAATGTTTTAAGTCTCGCACTATAGAAAACATGTGGTGTTTCTATTTCCTGCCACTGGTGGTTTTCTTTACACTGATTGACCCAAGGTTTCCAAAGTCCTGCCATCTCTGATGTGGAGCTTTTGCTAAAGAAACATGCAGACTGGAACTGAAATTACGGAAAAACTCTTGTTGCACTTTGTCTGACAACAACTCCTACAGCACACATTGTATCATTCCAAAATATCCAATCTGTTCCCAAAGTATCGCTTTCCTGACCTTCCCTAAACTATTTAGTCCCCTACTCTAAATCTGGCCCCAAAGAAACAGATGAAGTGCAATGCAATGTCATGTCTTTCATGAAAACTGCATGTTGCAGCAGATGTCTATTTATAGTTCCTGGTCCTGTGTCTGTCAGTTACCATCCATACACATGCATTTGCTAATCACCTCTATCCCTGATACACTTGCAATTAAAGTGATGCCCAATACACACATGAGGTCACAGCCCAATAAGTTTATAGGACAACAAGATGAGAGGAGGAAGCAATGTTTGAATGTACCGTTCATATTATCTTCCACCCTGAGTGGGGCTGTATAATCTTCTTTTACAAATTACCTGTAGCTCCAATTGCTCTCATAAACCTCTCACTCAATTTGGGTTTTGGATTTAGTTCTTTTTCTATTATTACTGATTCTGTTGCCCCTGAATCCACCAAAAGTGTGATTGGCTGACCCGTGACTTTCAATGTGAGCTTAGGCATAACCTTATATGCTTCATGCGATAACATTGCATACTGACCCTGAGGTTTGTTCTGATGTTGCTGTTGTTCTAAATAAGTTATGGCATCATTTAACAACTGAAATTGCTGCTCTGGTGTGTATGTCTGTGTTTGTGTTTGTGTACATGTTTGTGTTTGTGTAGGGGTGTTCTCACATGACCAATCAGAAGGTAGATCCTTGCTTGTCCTCTGCTCTTCTGCCAGTCAGTCTGAAACTCCAATGTTGTCTTTTTGTTTTGGGCAATTTCCGGCACAATGGTCAAATGCACCACAGATGAAGCAACCATCATTGCGTCCTAGCAACTATAGGCCAGTCTCTAATCTCCCCTTCATCTCCAAAATTCTGGAAGAAATCGTAGAGCAACAGATTACTGATCACATGTCCTCTAGCGATCTATTTGAACTGTTTCAGTCCGGATTTAGGTCACCCCACTCCACTGAAACAGCCCTCACAAAAGTGGTTAACAATCGTTTATTAGCAAGGGACACCGACAACTCATCAGTAGTACTACTACTCGACCTCAGCGCTGCTTTTGATACTGTCGATCATAACCTACTGCTAGATCGCCTTGACACGTGCATTGGCATTAGAGGTTTGGCACTTTCCTGGTTTCGATCATATCTTTCAGAGAGGACACATCGTGTAATTCATGTGACCTCTGAGTATTGTAATGTTACTTGTGGGGTCCCGCAGGGATCGGTACTTGGCCCTCTGTTGTTTAGTATCTACATGTTGCCACTTGGTGATATCATACGCAAATATGTCATTAGCTTTCATTATTATGCTGATGATACCCAACTATACATGCCCTTAGAACTTACTACAATTGTCGAATCTTGGAGACGTGTCTTGCTGAAATTAAACAGTGGATGTCTTGCAATTTCTTGCCTCTAAACTCTGAGAACTCTCCGGGAATCAGACTACTTCTGTAGAAATGTTTAAATCTAGACTTAAGACTAATTTCTACAGCCTTGGATTTGATTAACCACACCTGTCCTGTTAGCTTACCTCTCACCTTAGCACTGGTACTTGGCGCTTGTTTGTTGGCCCTTTCTTTCTGTCTCCTCCGCATTCGCTTTCTGTGGAGGAGGAGCCCTGGAGGCATCTACCTGACCTGGAGGCATCTATCTGACCTGGAGCCCTGGAGAAATCTACCTGCGGCGCTCTGGCTCCAGCGAATGGACTCTCATACCGTCTAACTCTAACATTGTATAGTACTGTACATATATAGATAGTAAATACATACAATAACCTATGATTTGTATGTTGCCTATGTTGTATGTACGTTGCTGTGTATGATTCATAATTATGTTGCCCACTCAGCATCCATTGCAGCCTGGAAGGGGGATTCCTCCTTCTGTACACCCTTCCCCAGGTTTCTTCCTTTTCCCAAAGGGTTTTTGGGAGTTTTTCCTGGCCAGATTGGAGGTTTAGACCAAGGGGGTGTCGTTGATTTCTCAGTGAAATGTGGGTCTGTGAAGCCCTTTGAGACTGTATTGTGATTAAGGGCTATATAAATAAATTTGATTTGATTTGATTTGATTTGATTATGTGATCAAATCTAACAGTCTCACATAGGGGAATAGAACTGCCATCTCATTGAGTTGTGCGCATCCATTGTTTTCCAGCATGTGGATCAGATTGAGATGGAAAATATTCCTCAAACAAATCCAAAGTTTGGCTCAAGTGTGCCCCCATAATGTTTTGCATGGGACCAAAGTCCACCTCATTCTCATTTGCCAAAGTTGAAAACAGTGGGAACATGTCAAAAACACCTCTCTAAAATTGTTTTTCCAGACAGAGAGCCAGGAAAATATTGCATGGTTTTCCCTGTAATGACGGTTAAGTTGGTTGAAGCAATCCAGTATAAGGTATGCCACCTTTGCAATCCAAACCTCGTCCTGCAGGTACACAGACAGTTGTAGTAATGACCTTTCCCCATGACAGCCAGTGGACATGGGCACCCATCTCTTCTCACAGGACTGAAAATATGCTGGAGTTGGTAGCGTTGGCCTTTATGAAGTTGACTATTTTAACCATGGTGGTCAGGACCTTTTTCAAGTCAGGGGACAGACATTTTGATGCAAGGTCCTTGTAGTGAATGTCAGTGCTCTCATCTAGTTGAAGGGCAAAATACTTTGACTGTCCAACTCCTGGGCCCGGGAGTTCAAACATGATCCGATCAGATTTTGGCTATAGGATGAGATTAAATCCTGCAAATGGGTAGTTCAAAACCAAAAATCAGAATTGGGATCACTTTGGAATCAGATCGGATTAGGTAATGGAATCCAAGCTATAATCTGGATCAAATCTTCAATACATGTAGTTCAAAATTTACAGCATATGATTGGTCACATTTACAGTGATAAAGCAGTATGCTTTAGATCTTAATTTATCTTTAGATCTTGATCATAAATTAATCAAACATGGTCATGTTTGAACAATTGTCTACAAGGCAAGTCTACAATAGGCACTTGTCTATCTGTAATCAATGTTTAACTTGTCAAAAGTAGTTGTTGAAAATAGCATCTCAAATTAGTCTAATAGTTAAGGCATGCAAAGCGTCTCTTTAGAATCCCATTCAGACACTAAATAGTACACTTTGTTTCCCACTGTGTGTTCACGGTGGGAAAAGGTGTCAACCACAGTAGGAGTGTGTAGGCACTATCACCTAATATTATGCCACCCGGGCTATTGGTTTGGAACTCAGAGAATAGTCTGCTCCATCTTAAGATGCGTGCATCATGGACTGACCCAGGCAATTTCACAACACAGTTGGTGATGGCAAGGTCAGCATCTCTCCCAAGTTAAACATTGATGCTGAGCCTCCCTTTCCCGCCTACAAACTCCCACTCCCTCTGATGAGGCGCTTGCAGATGCACATAGGTGCAGTCCATCATCCCAATAGTGTTGGGCATGTTTCTCAAGAGAAAAGATTTGCGCTTTATATTGGCAATTTGGCCATCATTTGGGGATGAAAGAAAGTGAGTGTACATGCTGGTGGCCAATGCGAAGGACACAACTTTTACCACTTCACTGGCAGTAGTTTTGTGGACTCCCATACTGTCAGCTATAATTTGGTAGAATGCTGCAGATGTGTAGAAGCACAGAGCAATGAGGACCTGTTCTTCCACAGTCAGTGCACAACTCCGTAGGGTTCTGTGTTGCAGATCTACAATGTAGTTCATATCAGCAAAATCAAAGTGAAAATATACATGAAGTCTGAATCTGTTGTATAATGTTGAAGAGGTATGGGACGCTCAATATAAACCCTTTGGCGGTAACCTCTCCTGTTAGCATGGTGGAGGTGAACAATACCTGCCATGTTAGTGATCTCATTGTCAGTGTCTCAGTTTGTAAATAATCATAAATTATTAATGTAATAATATTGTAATTGGTGTAATTGGTCATTGAGGACAGTGTCTAGTTGAGGTGGAAAAATCGGAAACAGAAGGTGACCAGAGACCACAGCCAAGCCAAAAACTCACAGCCAAACAAAGAGTTGAGATGGGCTTGGTAGTACGTCATAGACAGCTCAGATCAGGAAGCTGATGTGCTGGGGGTTGCTTTCCAGAGCTCAGTCAATGTGACCTTGAGTGCCATCACTGCCTCCCTCCCAGGCCATACTCCGTCTCATCCTGCCGGTGCAATTCTCTTAGACTCCAGCATCTCCTGAACAAGCCTGCACCTGTCTGTGCCTCGGGCCTGGTCGTAGCACAACACTGTGCCACTGCTGAGGCCAGCACTTCCACTGCCACTGCTCCTACCAGCTCCTAGTGCTGTAGGTGGGATTTGGCCTGCAGCAGTGAGCTTTCCTGCCCAAGCAGCTTTTTTGTGAACCCAAAGGGGTTAGGGACAAAGGCTCATGTCTTTGTCCTCTCCTTCCTCCTCTCCTATGCCACTCTGCTCTGTGCAGGGTTACAAGACTTGTAGGGGGCCTCTCTCCTCTCCATTTGCCCCTTTGAACTGCAGCTTCAAGGCAGCTGATGGTGCGAGGACTTGGACATTTGGTGGGCTCTTTTGGTCTGGTGATCGAGTTGTGGCTCCAGGTTATTTTGTATATAATAATAGAATGGAATAGAGTGGAAACCAGGTGATCACTCTCAGTAAACAGATCCCAGCGAGCTCTAAAGATGAGCTCTCTCTCTAAGGTGCATCCAGCAATATCCAAAAATATATCCATAAAGCTAAATACGCCCTTGTCATGCTTGCTTGGAGATCAATATGAATCCTTTATCGCCTGCATGTGTATAGTTAACCAACTGCACCTACA
>OMKR01110117.1:0-18865 GCA_900302355.1 Cyttopsis rosea | reverse complement strand
GGGTGGGGGGGGGGGGTGTGGGGGGGCGGGCTGTCTGACAGTCACAAGCCGCGTTTCCAAACCGACGATAAGAGTGTTTTTAAAGTGGATTTTGAGCCGATAACACGGCTAGCTAGTGCAGGGGGGTGGAGCTGTGTTTGTAAATACGCTGCCCCGCCCACACCGCGGCTCCTTAAAAAGCCTTAAAAAGTATTAAATGATGTTACAAAACATTAGGTCTTGACAGTAATGAAACTGTCTTAAATCTGAAATATCTATAATTAATATCCACACATGTATTTTTAAAGTAATGACACTACTTATAGTAGTAGTAGTAGTAGTAGTAATACTGGCCTCTCATCTTCCCTGCCCCACATTTAATAACATGTATCTGAAGTTATTTATTGAATATTTGTCTTAAAAGGTGTTAAATTCCACTCTGTGATGCCTGCAGGCCTGTGAAATGCACATGGATAGTGCAGTTTGCTTTACTTCTTCACCACTTCTACTTGCTGCCAAATATGATTAAATTAGCCGAACCGCCTTGAGCTGGACATGGCCATTTATGTGCAACTGTAAGAATGTCTGGCCGAGATATTGGGGTTATCGGGTAGAGCTGCGACTAACGATTGTTTTCGTTGTCGATTAATCTGTCGGTTATTTTCTCCATTAATCGATCAGTTGTTTTGTCCAGAAAACGCTGAAAAGTGTCCGTCGCTGTTCCCCCCGAAGCCCGGGGCGACGTCCTCGAACGTCTTGTTTCGTCCACAACCCAAAGTTTACTGTCACACAGGACTGAAGAAAGCAGAAAATATTCACGTTTAAGAAGCTGGAATCTGACGAATTCAGAAATCTTCTTCTTAAAAAATGACCCAAAATGATTAATAGATTATCAAAATAGTTGGCGATTAGTTTAATTGTTGGCAACAATTCGATTAATGGACTAATCGTTGCAGCTCTATTATCGGGGTATCTTTTTTATTATTATTTTCAGCATACTGCCACATTATGGAATTATGTATGTATACATTATATGCATATACATTTTGATGTATCTTACTGATTGAACTCCCCACCCTCCAGGTTTTGGTTGTGTTCACCACCACACAATCATGGCCTCTGCTCGGACATGTCTCGACATGTCTCAACATGTGTCAGTGTGTCCTAGCCATCCATGATAGCAAGTGGTCAACATTTATACCCTCTAATTTCACAGAATAGTATCGCAGTTGTATATAAATATTAAATAACTCCCTATTGGTTTCGTATTAATGTGTCAAAACATGACGTGGTCTTCGTAAAAGCCGGCTAAGCAGTCGGTCATTTGGACGAGCTGCCAGTGACTCTCTATTCAAGCACTAGTGAACTCTCACTTTGTTTGGTTAGATTGCTGTTCTGTCCTTAGGCAAATCAATAGACTATTGTTTCCCTTATGCCTGACAGCTGTTGTTTGTTCTCTCTCTCTCAGGCTGAAGAGGGAAATATAGAGTACAAGGTAAGCAAATCCACGGACATTAAGGTTGATGTGGGACACAGAGGTTAAGACCTTTGTTTAAAGTATTAGGTTCTGTTCACACAATTCCATAATACATAAAAGTCATCAGGAAAGTGCACTTCTTCTATAATTACAGACATTTGCTCTTTAATGTAAAAGTATATCTCAGTCACAGAGAGTTTTATGGAAAATGCTTAATCCAGTTACAATTGAGGTGTGCCATATTTTATGAAATTACATTTATAAACAAATTACATTAGATATACTTTTTTGAACTGAAGATGTTTATTTTATAGCTGTAACCTCATAACTCTTGTGATAAGATTGATGGTCGTAAAATGTTTGGTTTAGACATCGACCAACTAATGTTGTGATGACCTCTCAGCACGAAAGGAGGAACTCACAAGTAGTTTGTTCAGAAAAACAACAACACAAGACTGTATTAGTAGGAACAATTTTCTGATGACAGCTGCTTATCCCCAGACAAGAACAACATTAATGTGTTTCTCTGTTCACTGCCCGGAGTTTAGATTACTAATGTTATTAGGTTAATACATTATCTTTTTTTACTCTGAATTAACCTAATTGTAGAAGGAAAAAGATCAGTCTATATCTCATTTTAAAGCACTTTAAGTCAAATCAAGTTTATTTATATAGCCCTTAATCACAATACAGTCTTAAACGGCTTCACAAACCCATATTTCACGTAGAAATCAATGGCCTCCCCTAGTCTGAACCCATGCAGGCAAGGAAAAACTCAGAGAAAACGTTTCCAATTTCTAAAGATATGATAAGATAACATTATTAATCCCAGGGAGGATTCAGTAAATGTTTGATTTCAATTCTGATGATGATTATTCTTTTTTATGTTATATTTTTTATATTTGGGTATTTTCTATATGAATATTATTATTATTACTATATAAATTAACATAATAATTCAATTCATTACTTTTATTATATATACCGGTAAATCACTTGTGGCTGCAATCTATGTATTAATGTGCTATACAAATAAAGTTCACTATTATTTTTATTATTACTGTGTTAAGAACTGAGAAAGCATTAACTTCTATATTTCTCTTTGTCTCCAGCTGAAGCTGATAAACCCCACACAATATCGCTTCGAGCACCTCGCCACACAGATGAAATGGCGCTTGCAGGAGGGCCGCGGTGAGGCCGTCTATCAGATCGGTGTGGAGGACAATGGCATGTTGGTGGGTCTGTCTGACGAAGACATGAGAGCGTCGCTAAAAACCCTCCACAGGATGGCAGAGAAGTAAGATGTCACACCAAGTCAAGCCCCTACAACAATATCATGACTTTCCAGCTGGTCTTGAAAATACAAAATATGCTGGAGTAGCTGTGTTGTGAAAACACAAGGACAGAAAATAGAGGAATAGGGGTATCATGTAATAATGATAATAATAATAATAATAATAATAATAATAATAACAAGAGTTTCCACAGAGTTGGAGCTGACATCACAGTCCTCAGAGAGCGAGAGGTGGACTACGACTCTGATGTTCCTCGTAAGATCGCTGAGGTGCTGATTCGCAAAGTGCCCGACGACCAGCAGGTTGGTGAAGCAAAACCGCTCTTTGGCTTCAGTCAATGTTGTTCACCATGTCATTCGATTGTTTTCAAACCTGTCTTTCTTTTTCGTGTCAGTTCCTGGACCTGCGTGTTGCCGTCTTGGGGAACGTGGACTCGGGCAAGTCCACCTTACTCGGCGTTCTGACGCAGGGTGAGCTGGATAACGGGCGGGGCCGGGCCCGGCTCAACCTCTTCAGGCACCTCCATGAGATCCAGACAGGACGCACCTCCAGCATTAGCTTTGAGATCCTTGGCTTCAACAGTAAAGGAGAGGTGAGAAAAGTGACATGCTAGGAGGATGAGAAAATGCGTGATTTAGGTAAACATTCTCAGCCAGACTGATATATTTCCATTTGATTGGTAGATTCTAAATATATTTTTTATATTTTTGTAATTTCTATATATTAAATACCTTTAAAATATATAATTATTTCCATGTAATCATATAATCCATATGCGGCTATTTAGCCTGGAAAAAAAATCATCATGATTTGAATTGTTTTTTTTTATTTTCATTAAAACATGTATGGCAAATACAAAAACAGTTCATAAAAAATACTTCAGCAGTCAAAATGTGCCTCTAGGTTGCTCAGCACTGCTGCCTTGTTTGCGGAAACCAAAACTGAAACCACGTGAAAGGCCTTGAATGTTTTGTGCAGTGCCGTCCCAACATAAATAAAGAAATCCCAAATTTGATTCTTACACAGTTATAAAGATTGCTTGACCCCTGTACTAATGTAATATCCCACACAAGTGACATTTTTCTGTGCTAAACTTCTTGGTAAATATCAGTTGTCCTTTTGCTACATTGATTAGTCACATTCATTTCTCAGTCCAGACATGGTTTGCTCATCTCCTCCTCTGTGCAGGTTGTGAATTACAGTGAGTCCCGAACAGCGGAGGAGATCTGTGAGAGCGCCTCTAAAATGATCACATTCATTGATCTGGCGGGACACCATAAGTACCTGAAGACCACCATCTTTGGCCTCACAAGCTACTGCCCAGACTTCGCCATGTTGGTCGTCAGTGCAAATACCGGCATTGGTGAGAATTAACATTTTGTAATGCCTAGATTTTTTTCACAGTATTATATATTGTGTACATGGTAATTCCATATTAAACAGACAAGTCAGGTTGATTCACATTCGGACATCTTTATTGATCCCAAGAAGGGCAATTAAGTTGCAGCTTACCCAGTCCATACACACAACTCCAAAACTCACAAACAAGGTAGTTAGGTTAAAGGCAACAGATCAACATACATGGGTCGATAAATGAGCAGCAGTAAATAAAATAAAACATTTGTTATAGTTCATATATATATAACCAAGTTTAAAAAGAATGTAGCAGTCATTTAAAATGACCACTGTCGGCATTTAGTAGCCTAATAGCAGAAAGGATGAATGACTTACATTAAGGGTTTGTTCTCCTAAGGGGCACATTTTAACGCCGGCCTGAGGGCATTACAGTGAATTCACTGGATAGAACATTGTCAGATTGGCTGATAATTCCTTTTGCTTTCTCGGCCACCTTCACCAGCAGGTTGAGGTTCAAGTGCGAATCCATAAAACTGCATGTAGGGTGGATGACACAAGTCCCAGAATTTCTTTCAAAACGACAACATTTAAAAATGTTGCTCTATGTCATTTTATTTTCTCAAAGGTTTGCCTTCTACAGATCTATATATTTTTTTATGTTGTTTTTCATGGCCACTTGAGGTGGTGGGGTGCTGTTCTTTTTTGTGAATGTTAATCCATATAGATAGTTTACTGTCCACAACTAGCTACACTGCTTTATCAAATTCACTGTGACTGCCTTTCAGACAGATCCTGCCACAGACAATGGAAACAGCACATAGAGGAACACACACAAATACATTGAATGGCTGTTTCTTTTAAGTTCCAGCTAAATAAATATGGAACGAATATCAAATATTGGATTTTTTAAACAAAATAGTCTGATGGATTACTACTGTAAGTCTGCTTTAAGACTGGGTTTGTGGAACAGACGGAATATAGAACAGCACCCTATCGGGGACATTCTGAAACCGTGCACCTCCAATACCTCCACGCTGACCCGAGTGCCATACAAAAACTTGATATCAGAGCTTATGTAACGCTCCGAAAATATCTCAAATGCCTTCCATTCATGTCAGATAGTGTCGGGGGAACCTGAAGCCTGCTCAGGTCAGAGAGCTCCGTCTGAGTATGTCAAAGGTGGCTGACTGGAGAAAAATGTAACCACACCTCGTTAAACTTGTGCGATGTTAAAGGTCACTACTAAAACTGTGACCCAGTTCGTACAGGATTTAGTTTTTCTCCTAAAATTGACCATAGGCAATACGCAGTAGAAACAAATAACATGTAGAGATCTACACCGGACAGTGTAGATCTTTAGTGTCCACATATCTAAGCTAATAGTAGTGAAAAAAGTTTCACAAGTGGGATTCAAACCCACGCCTCCAGGGGAGACTGTGACCTGAACGCAGCGCCTTGGACTGCTCGGCTAGCCTTACATGTGTGCCCTTCAGAAACAACCTTGTGACATACCTTAGCCGGGGGAGGGGTGAGCGCAGTTACTGCAGACACCGCTGCTCTGCAGAAAAACTGAAAGTCTTTTTGTAGACAAAATAAATAAGCTTAACGAGTGAGGTCATACCATTATAGAGCTAATAACAAATCTGTAGCTAACATTGTGTTGTTTTCAGTGTGTACTGTGTTTGTGCGTTCTGAAATGGGAGAGTCTGGGAAAATGGGTCAGGTATGAGCAGCACGTTAACAGCGTAACACACTTGGAACATGGCGTCTGCAACCCAAGAGCTGTTGCTTAAATTATGAAACAAGAGAAATGTGCCTGTCCCATCGCGTGAGCCGCCTCTGGTATCCTGTATGTGACAATCCTGAATTCATTGACATGAAGCTGTGGGTACGCGCCAAATCAAGGTCCCAAATTTCTCTTGGTTTACCGGAACTAGTTTAAGTATACCTTCCTTTACCTCTTGCCATTGTTCACCAGTGAAACAGTGAAGCCAAACAAACATGGAGCTATCAAGTGTCTTAACGGTTTTTATCAACGTCTTTGTCTTCAAAACATTTCCTCAGACAGGGATGTACTTGGTAGTCAGGACCATTCACAAGTTGCACTTTCCTGCAGTTCGATTGAAAATTCGATGGGGTTATTGGCTCTCTCCCCTTTGACAAGGGCATCAGAGGAGGTTCTGTGGGGTCTAAATTTAAAGCATAACATACTGTACATTCAACGGTTGAAGTGAAAGGCCTTTATCTCTCCCTCTCCTTCCTCCAGCCGGGCAAAGGAATCTGTTGCTCGGACATTTTTGGATCTCTGTCCACGTGTTTAAAGAGTGTTTTGGGTCAGTGCCCTTGAACCATGTGGAGGTCCAGGCGTAGTTTGGGACTATAATAAGACCGGCACACAGCCCTCCTCTCTGTTTCCATCACATGGAACGGCGCAACACGACCCGACAGGACAAGCCTGTGCTCACGCCGCTGTTGTGACCTTAAACTGGTATCTGCGAGGAGTCACTTGGTTCAGGATGGTATGGGTATGTCAGGTATGTAACAGGGTGACATTTTTGCATTATGAACAAGATAAGTATGCTTTATTTACCTTTTCTCAGCCAGAGAGTCCTCCCTACACAGTGACATAACAGCCATACGTCATGGTCTATTTTACCGGCTCTTATCAGTTTGTGTACATGGTCTCTTAACCCTGGAGCCTCTATTACCTTCCACTTCAAGATAAGGTGTGTTAGCACACTTCACCTCTACAACCTGCCATAAGCAGTCCTGGGCATCAAACATGCTGATTGGTTGAATTGTCCAACTTCCTGTCGGGAGGCGAGTTCGAAACGGAAAAGAAATGTAGCAGATTTTGCGACTTGCGGATGAGGTTTTTATTTTTATTCTATATTCTATATTATTCTATATTGCATATCCATATTTTTGGAGTCTTAAGTTTTCAAATAAAGTTTGGGGAAAAAAACAATTTTCTTCTATGCTGTCTGTACATTGTTGTTTATGTGTGGACACAAAAGTAGAATGGTTGGGAACCCCCCAAAAAAAGTGCACAAGATCCGTACAAGTGGAAAAGCAAACGGCCACATGAACGCGTGCAGGTTCACCTACATGGAGACGGAGAAGCATAAGTCAACCTTTACTGCCTGATAGTGATGAGGTTGTCGAAATCCTCGAAAGGAGGGTCTGCAATTGAATCGGTGACAGAAAAACCTGTTTTTCCTTAGATCCAAGAAGTGTCTATTTACAGTGAAACAATTGTAGAAAACATACAAGCGGTTTAATTCCAGCAGTACACTGCAATGTGTCTGCACACATCAATATTTTGAGGATGTGGGATGGACTATTTGTATGGAGATTCCTCCTAGTTTAAATCAGTATGTTACCATGGTATGGTCCTGACTATCTCTCTCTCTCTCCCTCTCCCCCCCCCCAGCTGGCACCACACGGGAGCACCTGGGGCTGGCCATGGCTCTGAAGGTGCCCATCTTCATCGTGGTGAGCAAGGTGGACCTGTGCACACGGGCCATGGTGGAGCGAACCATGCGGCAGCTCGAGCGCGTGCTGAAGCAGCCGGGCTGCAACAAGGTGCCGCTGGTCGTGGACAGCACGGACGACGCCGTGATGGCAGCGCAGCAGTTCGCCCAGTCACCCAAGTGAGATGATGCTTTCACTTTGTAGTCCCAGCGGTTCCCAACCATTCCACTTGAAAATCTCCAAAATGCCACAAGTAACACAAGAACAATCATTGGCTCTTTGTGCAGGCTGTGGCTGCAGTAACAAATGACATGTAGTGATCTATGCGAGGCATGGCAGAACTTTATTCACATATCTAAGCTAATAGTATAATTTTAGTTTGTTTACAATTTATTTACAAAAACTCATTGTCAGAAGTGGGATTCGAACCCACGCCTCCAGAGGAGACTGCGACCTGAACGCAGCGCCTTAGACCGCTCGGCCATCCTGACATATGTCTGTTATCGCATAAGCTAAAATGCCATAAACACCACCTGTTTGTACACTAAAATAGTTTAGTTTTTTCGGTGAAGTTGAAAGTATTTGTCATATGTGAGATTGCAACAGCTGTTTTATTTCCTGTTTTGGGTGGTGGCGCAGTCAATTTTTGCCATGAAATTTGCTTTCTCGGTTACCACTCCAGCTCATGGTGTACTGGCCTTTTCAGAAACTGAAACTTGCTGTTGCGGCCACAAGTAACATAGGCTCTTTGTGCAAGGTGTGGCTGCAGTACGACCTGCAGAAACACATGACAGACATGGTAGATCTTTACTTGCATATCTAAGCTAATAGTTTGTTTACCATGGATTTATGAAAACTTATTGTCAGAAGTGGGATTCGAACCCACGCCTCCAGAGGAGACTGCGACCTGAACGCAGCGCCTTAGACCGCTCGGCCATCCTGACATGTACACCCTTTAGAAACAACCCCATGACATTCCTTAGCTGGTTGTCGCATAAGCTGAAAGACCATAGACTTGGATGGAAGACTCCCTGTTTGTCCACTAAATACTTTAGTTATGTTCTGTGAAGTTGAAAGTATTTGTCATATGTGAGATTGCAACAGCTGTTTTATTTCCTGTTTTGGGTGATGGCGCAGTAAATTTTTGCCATGAAATTTGCTTTCTCGGTTACCACTCCAGCTCATGGTGTACTGGCCTTTTCAGAAACTGAAACTTGCCCATTTAGGTAACTATTCAACGTACTGTTTACATACTATTCTATAATCTGTCGCAGAATGTTTGTGGCCACAAATAACATAACAATGAGCATGTTCATATGTACATCACATTGGTGATACACTTTCAATTTTTTTAATCAAAATACAATGAAATGAGTTACACATATAGAAAAATACCATTTTTGTATTCCATTTCCTAGTTCATCAACAGTTCTACTACAAAAAATACATCAAAATCAACAAATCAAATTGGATTTACTCCAATACAAAATACAAATACTCAATACCGAACCGTAGAACACACCCACAAAGGAGCAGCAAAAATAAGAAAAATCTGCTTTTAGCCACATCTATCGTAGTTTTATATGAATTTTATGAATGCATTAGAGCACATGTATCGAGTGAGGATTCAACAGAATAAATGGTGTTCTCTCCACCAGTCATGTGATAACCAGGGTCATAGAAAAACCTGGAAATGTCATGGAATCTGAAAATTGCTATTTCCAGAAAAGTACTGGAAAAACATAAAATCCCAAATGGTTTGGTAAAGTCATGGAAATTTGTTTAATAAATATGTTCACTGCGAAGCTATTGATGAAGGCTCCAGTGCATCACCAATTGGTGAGAAGCATGCAGTGCCTGGACACAAGACACATGGCCATGTCCAAGGAGATGTGCGTACCTCAAATAAAAAGAATATTGCACACACTTGTCCTTGTCCTGTCTCATAGACATGGTGTTGAGAGAGGCTTCTCAGTCAACAAGGAAATGATCGTAGAGAATCAGAAGGAGAAGTCCTTGGTGTCTCAGAGGCCCATCATCGACCATGTCAGGTCTGTTGGGGGCATAAACAAGGTAGAGATCACCTTTTGGCTGCAGGAGCCAGACAGAAGTACCGTGGGTACCTGGATGAAGAGAAGAGAAAGAAGGAGAGGCAAGATATTGACCTGAAGAGAGGCCCTCGCAGATGAGCCGGATGATTTGAAAAAGAAGAGGGCAAGAATGGAGACTGATATCAGCGCACTTCAGAAATCAGCAGATGAATATGCTGAGAAAGCAGAAGCTACAAGCAAACTGACCTTCACCAAATACAACAGCTTCCGCCGAACTGCAAAAGAGAAGAAGGCACTACTCTTAGGCTCTACTGGAGATTGAAAAGCAGATAGATGCGAAGCTTGCAGAAATGAAAGGCTAAGCTGGCAAGTGACTGTTCAGTTAAGGTCCTGTGGACAGTAAGACCCAGTAAGACCCTTTTTTTTTTCCATTACAACTTGGTCAGGTTCCCACCAGCTATTCTCTCTCACTAGCCTCTGAAGGGGACAGGTGTGTGTGTGTGTGTGTGTGTGTGTGTGTGTGTGTGTGTGTGTGCGTGCGTGCGCGTGCGTGCGTGCGTGTCACAACACAACAACAAACAGAAAGCAATTGTTATGCAAATGTTGTTTTATAAACTTGTTTTAATGTTGAATTGTTTTTGTTGGTTTATGGTCAACTCAACGTTTTGTTCAAACGTGCACTACAAAAGGGAAAGCACCGTTTGCACAAGCTGGATGCTAGTACCTACAGCTCTTATGTGTCAGTGTTATGACATGCCTGTCAACCAAAGTATATTTATAAAAGTTTATTGTAAATTTAATCAAACTATTGTCTGTCCTTCATTTGTGTTATTTAAGGTATACTGTATGCTTTGGAATTCTCATTGTTAGTTTAAAAACTACATTTCATCCTCACTTTCATGTTTTAGATCCCTTGTTTTGTAATTGTAAGGCGCTGCTGCTGCTGTGATTTTGGTTGCACGCATATTACCAGTATTATGGGCACGCTTCTGTTGACGTAGGCGCTTGGATTGTATGGATTAACTGGGAGTGACGTCAAAGAGAGTGCGACGCTGTTGTTACGTTCTAACGTGGTAAATGAACGCAGGCTGTTCTTTAGAGTTTTTATCATTCCTAAGAGTTCTCCTAAAGCCTATACACCTCGGACGATACATTGGTGGCAGCGGTATTTGGAGTGTGTTTTTTTGCTGTTGGATTAATTTTCTCTTTGGACAATTACAGAACTTTCTAGTGAGCTCCGTTGGCTATAACTGTGCTCGTACTGTATGTTTACATTGGTCGGAGAATCGTGTTGGATGGAAGAGGATGGAAGAGAATTATTACAAAAGAGGAGCCGATAAATGGTATGTGATTTGTGTGGGTTTCTAGAAGGCTGGGGTGCGGAAGGCTGATTGTGTTTATGCTCTGAAACCTTGGTGAGCCTCGAGTCGTCCGGTTGTGCAGGGGAGCATCGCGTGCATATTTTTGCAAAAATAAGCAACTTATCTTTGTGAATTATATGCAAATTATATATTTAGAACTCTAACTAATTATAAAAGCTACTATTCAAAGTCAATTTCATGGCACTTTTGACAGTATGCACCCAGCCTTCACAAAATGTTTGGTCATGGAAATTTGAATTAAAGTAATTGAAAAGTAATTGAAAAGTCATGGAAAGCCATTGGTCAAAATGTGTACGAACCCTGCAGCAGGTCCTTAATAGCTCCTTGTTTTGAATGTGTTCTTCTCCGCAGCATCACACCCATCTTCACTGTGTCCAGTGTGTCCGGAGAGAGTCTGGATCTGCTCAAAGTCTTCTTCAACATCATCCCTCCACTCAGCAACAGCAAAGAGCAGGAGGAGCTCATGCAGCAGCTCACTGAGTTTCAGGTAGAGCAGCATGCAAAAAATGCAATGCTTTACATTTATCGAAAGCAATCAAATAATAATAAGAATACTAATAAGAATAAAGCAAACAACAAAAATTAATTTAATAAAGATAAACAAATATACTCAATTTCAGTTTTGCGTCATCAATTTAGACCCAGACATTAAAACATCACAATTATCACCTGGGTCCAGACCTTTGAACCCACCCACTTCACCAAGTGGACTGATTCTTATGGTCTGGTATTGCGACATGGAACAGTGATTTCTCCGGTTGAAAAAACATTCGGTCCAATGAGCGCCGCGGGCGGGACTACGGCCATTGGAGGAGTAATAACAGCAATGGCAGCCGATAAGATAGACACTGCTATTGAGGCTGTTCTAAATGGATTAAAAATACAAATTACTTTTTGTTTTTACTTTGCTTCGCTCCACTCTTAAAACCCTGGCAAAACAGCTATGTTGGCATGGCTACGCATCAGTCTCGACTTAAAATGACATCAGATTCAGGCGGACACGTTGGTGTCTAGTGGTCCTCCCCCACGGAAACGGGTTAGAGTGGAGGCAATGTCAGACTGAAGATGGAAACGGAGTTGACAATTCAGTCAGTTTAGGTACCATAGTGTGCAGAAAAAAAGGTGAAGATAACATCTTTTCACTGCATGCAGAAGCGGGTGTATTTAGGACCCTGAAGCTAACTTAGCCTGCGTAGCTGTTTATTGCCGGTATTGCTGTGAAGTAGAGACTCTTGCGGTTCTAATGAGCCCAATTTCATTCAGATATCTTGATGTGAGAGGTCAAGGGACCTGTTTGAAACTAGTCAAGCCCATTTACTTTTGTCAAAAAAGATCGCAGACTTTGGCCTGCTCACCTAGTTTCTGTTGATAACGGAAGCGTACCGGTAGCTTACAAACTGATCTTGCGAGAGTTTGTCAAACACGGACGTCAAACACTAAAGAGGTTAAGTCACTAATTAAACATAGTGGGATTGATGGGAGTGTGTGCCTCTTTGCAGGTCGATGAGATTTACACAGTGCCTGAGGTGGGGACGGTGGTCGGAGGAACTCTGTACAGGTCAGTGTGGTCAGCCATGTTTATCCAAAAATGGACAAACCTTTTTTTCCCCCTGGTATGTAAGTGAAGCCTTGTTGCGTTTCTCCGTGTGTGCGCAGCGGTATCTGCCGGGAGGGGGAGCAGCTGGTGGTAGGACCCACGGATTCGGGTCAGTTCCATAAGCTCACGGTGGTCAGCATCCAGAGGAACCGCTCGGCGTGCAGGCTGCTCCGGGCCGGCCAGGCGGCCACGCTGGCGCTGGGAGACTTTGACCGCTCGCTACTACGCAAGGTGCGGTCATTTCCTAGCGTTGAAACCAACAGTGAGAAACTACATTTCTGTTGTAGAATCCTGCAGTACCGGTGCTATGTTTCGTCCCCTGCAGGGCATGGTGATGGTCAGCCCAGAGATGGACCCCACGATCTGCTGGCTGTTCGAAGCGGAGATCGTGCTGCTGTTTCACGCCAAGACCTTCCACAAAGGCTTCCAGGTCACCGTGCACGTGGGCAACGTGAGGCAGACGGCCACCGTGGTGGCTGTGCATGGAAAGGTCAGTCGCTGTCTTGGATCTTGAACCTTGGTCTTGTTATAGATGAACTTGGCAGATGCTGTCGCATTTTGTTTTATCTGGGACGGAGGGAAAGTCCATCTTCCTTTCATATTGAGATCAGGGGCCTCAGATAATGTTTATTTTATTTATTTATTTTAGAAGTTTTTTTTAAATGCCAATAGTTGCAAATGTTTGCCAATTTTCTCAACACACTCATTCTGATTCTGGTTCTTTCCTAACTGTATTCAGGACAGCATCCTATCTTATCTTAAAATAAGAATTGGACTATTATGGTAGAAGAAGAAGAATTTATTAATCACACATTTAGCATCTTAACTTCAGAATATACTTGAATTACTTTAGGATAGCGCTGAACCAGTCCTAAAGTAAAAATGAACTCAAAGTAAGTATATAATAAAATAACACTTCTGTTGGATCTACATGAAGAAAAGGGAACAAGTTAGGTTGGAGGAAGACTTTCCAGAGAGAAAACCCTTTCTCTCATCCTATGCACATAGAAAGGCCTCCATTTCGCCGTGCCTAAAATGGAAAGCCCTTTTTCTCATTTGTGTCAGCTGTTGCAATAGAGTATGTGAGTTAGATGAAGCGTGTTACTATGGATATAGGCTTAACAACCATTAACCTTAACAACTATTCTAAATTGTGATTTTGAATTGTCCAAAGTGGTTATGGTTTCCTAAGATACGATAAGGAGGTCAAAGATAAGGTAGGACACAGCCATAGCTAAAATAACATAAGATGACACTTTATTAATCCCTGGAGCGAAATAGGTGGCCGTTTGAGGTACTACAATAACAATGGGTGTTGGGAGCTGTAAGAATAAGATAAGATAAGATAACACTTTATTAATCCCCAGAGGGCAATTCAGGTGTTAAAGCAGCAAAAAACAGTGCAGAAAGAAATGTAAACGAGATAAGAAATAACACATAACTCACTGAGCACTTTATTACGAACACCTGTACACAGATAGCCCGGGAACCAGACGATTTGTGAGCTCGTTTCAGTTTCATTTGGTCTGGCCGATACGTCTGGCCCCCCTCCCATTCAAAGAGATTTCCACCTTGCCTGGAAATGGCCAGGTCAATCACAACCATTTATCTAATATTGAGCGGGTTTGATACGGGATCATACCAAGATGGCTGCCGCTGACGTGGAACGGTCTTTTGAATCCGCTATTGCGACAATATTAAACAATCTGGATGGGCTATTTTCCCTAAAAGGATAATGATAAGAAAGAAGTGTTCCGACAGGATTTTGTAAAAGTTTATTGGTTTAACGGTGGCGCATGCGTATGTCTAAAGCGGTGGCTGCGCCTAGAACTGCCGCTGTCCAGCTCTGCAATTGGATGATATTGAACCAGCGGGTATGCAGCGCTATGTCACATAGGTCATTGCTCTGATTGGTTGTAGGTCTGTCCAATTGTGTCCAGAGACATTTTGGTCTGCGTATGTTGGAAAGACACATTGGAAATCGAAAATGAACTGAGGTTGCAGACTAATACGCATTTGCGAATTGGTCTGGCAATGCCAGGCTAGTACACCTACTTATTCATGCAATTATCTAATCAGCCAATTGTGTGGCAGCACTGCAATGCATAAAATCACGCAGATACGGGTCAGCAGCTTCAGTTAACGTTCACATCAACCATCAGAATGGGGGAAAATATGTGATCTCAGTGTTTTCGACCGTGGCATGATTGTTGGTTTGAGTATTTCTGTAACTGTTGATCTCCTGGGATTTTCACACACAACAGTCTCTCGAGTTTACTCAGAATGGTGCGAAAAACAAAAAACAACCACTGAGCGGCAGCTCTGCGGACAGAAACGCCTTGTTGATGAGAGAGGTCAACGGAGAATGGCCAGACCGGTTCGAGGTGAAAGGCTACTGTAACTCACATAACCACTCTGCACAATTGTGGTGAGCAGGAAAACATCCCAGAATGCACAACATGTCAAACTTTGAGGTGGACGGGCTACAACAGCAGAAGACCACATCGGGTTCCACTTTTTTGGGAGTGAGTGCAGGCTCACCAAAACTGGACAGTTGAAGACTGGAAAAAACGTGGCCTGATCTGATGAATCTCCATTTCTGCTGAGGCACACAGATGGTAGGGTCAGAATTTGGCGCCAACAGCATGAATCCATGGACCCAACCTGCCTTGTGTCAACAGTCCTGGCTGGTGGCGGTGGTGTAATGATATGGGGAATTTGTTCTTGGCACACTTTGGGCCTGTTAATACCAATCAATCATACCTTGAACGCCACAACCAATTTGAGTATTGTTGCTGACCATGTGCATCCCTGCATGGTCACTATTGACCCATCTCCTAATGGCTACTTCCAGCATGATAATGCACCGTGTCATGAAGCAAAATCGTCTCAAACTGGTTTCATGAACATGACAATGAGTTCAGTGTTCTTCAGTTCCTTCCCAGGCACCGGATCAGAATCCAATAGAACACCTTGGGATGTGATAGAACGGGAGATTCGCAGCATGAATGTGCAGAAGTGAGGCTGTTTTGAGAGCAAAGGGAGGCCCTACCCAGTGTTAGTGTAGTGTTCCTAATAAAGTGCTCAGTGAGTGTATGCACATCTATCTGTGTACGCAGTTGACATGAGGTTAGGATGAGCTTCCGTCATAGCAAAATAAGATTTTCTTTCTATCTTTGAAAGATAGGATAGGACGAGCACTACCACATCTGGTCGGAATTTATTATTTCTTCTTTTTGCCTCCATCATTTAACCCCTTCCGTCGCAGGAGGAGCTGCGGACGGGCGAGAAGGCCGTGGTTCGCTTCCGATTCATCAAGCACCCGGAGTATCTGAAGGTGGGCGCCAAGCTGCTGTTCAGGGAGGGTGTGACCAAGGGCATTGGCCACGTCACCAAGCTGCAGCCTGTCTCACAGTACCAGCCGCCGCACAGCGAGGACGACGAGGCCTAGGAGAGTCCACAACACAGACGTCCGTCCGTCCGTCAGTCCGTCAGTCCGTCCGTCCGTCCGTCCGTCCGTCCCTCCTTCAAACCAAGTTCTGTGGATGCATCTCCTTCGCCGTCACCCTCCCAGAAACTGCCTTAAAGGACAATACCAGTGTCTAATTGTGGATATTGTTAAGCTAAATCCTATATCCTAAAGCTCAGTTTGACGCCGGTATTCTCCTTTAACAGCCTTCTGTTTCATTTTCGTCACTCTTTCGTGCATCTTTTTCCTCAAAGCTTTCTTGTCACCACACTTCTCTCTTTTCACCTTTGGGCTATTTAAAAGAAATGTTTTAAAAGGGTTTTCTTTTTTGTATGTTTTGTTTTGTTTTTGGTGTTTTTTACGGGTGCTGCTATCACCAACACTGATACAAAGAAGATCTTTCAAACAAACCAGGAACAGCTACCAAAGTTACATGGAATTCTTCATTTTTAAGAAACACCTGGGTGGAATTTTCAGTTTACTGAGTTGAAAAACAACTGTTTAAGACGATTGTTTACAACCTAAAAAGCGAGAGTGGTGGGTCTGTTTTCCATGTGTGACCTGCGTAGTGCCTGACTGGAAAGAACAAGCCTTTACAGCTTTGTCTCAATACTCACTGAAGTGTATCTTAAAAGAGGTTGTTTTTAAATTTGTATAGTGACTGAACATATTTATAGAGGTTCAGACCCGGCGTCGTCGTGGTTACAGCCTTAAGGCGGCACTTTGCGGGGAGGTGGTGCAGCCTCGTTTTGTTGCGTTCGTGCAAATTGTGGGGTTAGGGTTTGTCGTGTAGTTGAGCAGCCGAGAGAATTGTCACGTTTTTTTCGCGAGGCGCTTGGAGAAAGCTCCGTGAGCTGATGAATGGTATTAACTGCCTTTCTTTAAAGTGCTTTAATTACTCAGGACATACTAGTTTTGTAAGGAAAGGAGGAAAAAAAAAAAACAGCATTCCACTCTACTCCAGTGGAGGTTTTCAGTTGTGGGCTGGGAGGATTTTTGAAGAGGAAAAAAAAAAATGCTATTTTGTTTCTCCCAAAGATATACTACAATAAGCTGGTGTTGTGTTTGATGAAGCATTATCTAGAAAAAGCTGCAATCTAACACGCCGATGTTTGCAATGTTGTTTGAGGGAACTCAATGTCATTTTGAAGAGATGTATCACAGTGCCTAAAGGAGCCGCTATTAAATATGCTTCCGTCAAAAGCCCCAAAGTTCTACATTAACGTGAGTCGGTGCTATCTTTGAAATAACTTGTTATCTAGAAGACGACTCTGTTCAGTTGTCGTATTGTTGCATGTGGATGTGATTAATGTAGAGCGTTCTATAAGAGGGAATAATGGAAACACGTGTTTGTTGCACCTATATTATTGTTCTGCACAGTTTGTGTGCACTATAAGAGGAGAATGTATTTCAACCAAAATATTTATAGAATTTTTGAAAAAAAAAAAAAACAACGTATCAGATGTTGAAATTTGATTTCTGCGTTGGAGCAATCTTTTGTTTTATAGATTTGTAGTGGTTTTAAAATTTCACCAAATTTTTATTAGAATTTATTAGAACACTTTTCCAGACTGTTTTAATTGTTTATAAACACCAACGGATTTTGACTTTTCATAGGCACAAATTCAAAGACTGTTTCCTTTTAACTGAATTTGTAATGTACGATACAGGTTTGTCTAAAGATCCTGTTTGTATATCATGGTGTACATAAATAAATAAAAAGTTTTATTAAACCTTTCCGTCATGGTTGCGTGATTTCTTATTCCTATCCTACCTCTGCTTATCTGTCGCCATGGTTACCGTACACACAGCTACTTCCATTTATGTATTTCTTTTTTACTATTATTATAAATAACACCACAATCTTGGGCTCATTCTGCTCTCCACACCACAGGTAGTGAACTGAAAGCACGGTTCGAAATAATATTCTAATGATATGTCTTAGAAATGTCTTCTTTTGTGCTGCACATGGGTGCACAAATAGTCGCCTATAGCAAGGGCTAATGGGTGAGTAAAACGGGGAACATGAAAATATGAGAAAACCCATGACATTTGATTATATCTTTTTTATTATTATATACTTATTACTATATTACGCAAACTCACCTGTGCAGAGCTCTGGAGAGTTGAACCTCGCATAAAGTTCCTCATACAATCTGTTTACGACGTCCTCCCAAGCCCGGCCAACCTGCACACCTGGGGCCTGGCAGATACTCCTGAGTGCAAGTTGTGCCAGAGGAGGGGCACCATGGAGCACATCCTGAGCTGCTGCCCAAAAGCGTTGGGAGACGGGCGGTACCGCTGGCGCCATGACCAAGTTTTAAAATCCTTGGCGGATTCCATCTGCACAGCGTTACAGAACAGCAAGACTCAGGTCACCCCGAACAGTCAATCACCTTCATTAGAGCGGGGCAGAAAGCAAATCACCAGCCCAACTCCCAAGGAGGGCTCCTCGCCACCGCGCGTGACTGGCAGCTCCAAGTTGACCTGGGAAGGCAACTCAAGTTCCCAGCCAACATTGCGACCACTTCACTCCGCCCAGATATGGTGTTAACTTCGGAGTCCACCAAGCAAGTGGTGCTACTGGAACTGACTGTCCCCTGGGAGGACCGGATCGATGAGGCTAATGAGCGCAAGAGGGCCAAATACGCAGAGCTCACCACAGAGTGCCGGAGAAATGGCTGGAAAGCCCGCTGTGAGCCAGTCGAAATCGGGTGCAGAGGTTTCGCAGGACACTCACTCCAGCGAGTGCTCAAACTCCTTGGAGTTAGAGGACTGCAGACCC
>OMKR01110115.1:0-16505 GCA_900302355.1 Cyttopsis rosea | reverse complement strand
CAGACGATCAGATCTATTAGATTTAAATGTGGTTGTATTGTATATTCCAGATTAAAAAAAAAAAAAAAGAGCATACAATACATTATATTATAATATATATACATATAATAATAATAATATATATACATATATATATATTATATAATATATTATATAATAATACGTGGAGATTTTTAAAAAATCGGTTGTGTAAGAAATCTGCAAAGTACAAAGTTTTTCTTAATTTTCGATATTTCTTTTTCTTTTTCTTTTTCTTTTCTAATATTCCACGCTGATAGGTGGCGCTATAGCAACCCTCGGTTTGTTTTGCTGTCGCAGAAGAGGAGTCGCACTGCCACACGTCTCCACCAAACACAAACACAGTCGCACTACAACTGAAGTTGAGCTTCGTCGAATTGCAGAGGTTTTTTTTTTAATTAAACAGCGAACCGCCAGGTACGTTGAAGGCAGTATCCCAGCGGCGGGTACAACTCGGCTAACTGTTAGCCGTTAGCACGTTAGCCGAGCAGTTTGCCAATAGCTGCTAACCGATGCTAGATGCTAACGGTGGTAACTGTCTAAAGTCATGCTTCGTGGTAGTTTATCGATCTTTGTTGTTGTTGTTGTTGTTGTTGACACTGGTTAGTGAGCAAGAGGGGAGAGAGACCCCCCCGAGATAGACAGGTCAGTGTAACGGTCTCTCGTTATAAGCACCATTCGTTGTTATTATCCACCGAGGCGGATGAAGGGGCAGTGGCTTGTCTGATGCCGGACTTGTGTTAGTTAGTAAAGCCAGATCGACTCAAAACACAACCTCCTGCCTCTGAAATGTACCTGGAGGGTAGCGATGGGAGGACTTCATACCTGCTGATGGTTAGATTACCGTGAAAATTGCGTTTGTTGTTGTTGTCAGATAATAGGATGGTGATGCACATATTTTCTGTACTATGCCTGCGAGCCGTTTATTTTTTTCTTCTTTATATTCCAGTTTTAAATTGAAACAAAGGCCTCAGGTCAATGTGAAGGACCGTGGCTTAGGATGTCAAAGCTTTCTCTCGGAAGAAAGGTAACGTCAACGAAAGTAAGTTCAACCAGAAGCCCTCATCGAGATCCGCGTTCCGTCGGCCGTATATATCGACACGTGTTTCTGTTGAAAAACACTGGATATGACAAATGTCTTTGCGTTATTGCTGCGTAGACAAACCGTTGGGTAGAACCATCGTTCAGCGACCTGCTCGGGGGAAAGCCCCCTGAAAGGAAGGCGAGCCGAGCCAAGCGGCCCAGGAAGAGGAATGGAGAGGCCGAGGGTTCCGAGCTTCACGCCGCGCCTTTGCAAGCTGCCGGGCGGCCGCTTCAGGGTGACCAGAGCGTTTCCTGGGTGGATGCGCACGCACCCCGCTCACAGGTAAGCTGCCTGGGGGATCTCCGTCAGGTCTATGTTGTCATTCAAAGTTTTACTCGCAGATAAGCTAGACGAGGTGGGTCATTCTCATCAAACCTCCATAAAACATGTCTGAAATGAATTGATACACATACTTGCGGATATTCAAATTTTATGAGCTGCACCTGTATATGTCCCACTTAGTTGTTGTAATTAATTTTTTGATAAGAAAAGCACAGAAAAAAACACTAAAATAATATCATAGTTAAAAAGTTGGCCATATAGTAGGCGTTGTGTACTTTAATATTTTAATTAATTATTTCACATACACTTTTTTATTTAAAATAAGTTTTATAGGTGAAGTAATGGCAGATGAGAAATTCCGGGTTAACAGTTCACCATTTCTTTTTCACCCAGCCACCCGCCCCATAAATACACAGAATAATAACAAATACAATAATAGCTGTAGGCAGCAATACACAGGGTCCAGGGTTGCCTGCCCTTTGTAAATATTCAAGGGACAAGTGGGCTTTGTCTCCCTCTGGATTCCGTTGTGTGTCATGTCTGTGGTGTCTGTCTTTCTGATCCAATCAATACAATAATGATTAATACTTCATTCAAAAATACGTCTTTTAATATACTTTCTTGCGGATACAAAAATAAACAAATACTAAATAAATAAATAAATAATAAAACATCCTCTGGGTCAAGTTATGATGTTTAGTGCATTTTTAGCAGTTAAAAATGTACAAATGTTATTGGATTACATCCTGAGGCCTTTCAAACCAGACAGATGTGTTTAGTCAGGAAGGAGGACAGATAAAAGGCTACCCCCCTGAGTGTAAACTTGATCTTTTCTAACTTAAAAACTAGGTCATGTCTGTTAGCCAGGCAGAGAATGGGGGAGATGTAGATGATTTCCAGGCTAGAAGTATCCTTCACCTGGCTAGAAGGGTAGCAAAGGCAATCATGTCAGTCTCGTTGGAATTACAGGTGAGGGGTTCAGCTGGCACTCCAAAATGTCTAACAATGGACTAGGTTGTACTCTTGTATTTAGGATTTTCGAAAATGCATCAAATAATGAGGACCAGTAAGATCCAAGCCTTGGACAGGACCAAAACACGTGAGAAAGATCAGCCTGTGAACCACCACAGCGGTCACAATTAGGATCGGAATCAGGGTAAATTACAGCTAGACTAGCTTTACTAAAGTGAACCACCTTAAAGGAGCCATATCATGCTCCTTTTCAACAGGTTAATATAGGTCTATGACGTCCCCACAACATGTCTTTGAAGTGTTTTGCTGAAAATGCCACTCTCAGGCTCTGACAGGCTGACTATGTGTGCATGTCTCAGTGTGCCTGTGCCACGCCCACCCCAGAACTGTTTCTCCCACTTCTCTATGAAGAAGATAAAGATTCACTATTTCTACTTCACTATTTCTTTCTAATCAGTCCACCGAAATCAGTTTCTGAACACATTTGATGTGAGAAATAGGCAATGCAGTTGCTGAATCTTCACTCATACCCTCTCTACAAGGCCTAATTCAAAAGTTTGTTCCGACCTTGCCCACGGTGTCCGGAGCAGCGCGGACCGAACAGCGGTACCATTCACTGGCGCTCCAGCCGTGGCTGGAGTTACTTAGAAGGAGGGCTGTTCTAATGCTAATGTGTCACACCTGATGTAGGGTGTGACAGCAAACTTGAACAGCGTGTTTTTTTTCGACCGAGGCAGAGCAATTAAAAACAAAAATCTCGCTGGGTTGTCTTTTTTCGCAGCTTAGTTAGTTAGTTAGTAGGACCATCAAAGACTAAAATGAATGTGCACAAGCACTGAAAAGGTGAGTTTTTCATGATATGTCCCCTTTAAGTTGTATTAGACTGAGTCAAGCGCAAGACAAGAAAGAATTTATTCTGTCCAATGCTCTTACCCAACAGTCTTCTGTGAGCTCCACCCCCAGTTCCTTCTCCCATTTGGACCTAGTCTTAGAGACATTGTCTTTATTTAAAGACATGGTGTTTCAGAGATGAGTCTAAGTTGGCGGCACGGTGGCTCAGTGGTTAACACTGTTGCCTCACAGCAAGAAGGTCCTGGGTTCGATTCCCGCCTGGGGCACTGTTGGCACCGTGCTCCGGTGGGTTATTGCCCGATCAGAGGCCTTTCTGTGTGGAGTTTGCACGTTCTCCCCGTGTTCGCATTGGGTCTCCTCCAACATAAAGACCCCGACTAAAAACGTACAGAACACTTCCTGTCCTGTCCCTGACCACGGCATGGACCCACCACCTGGAATTGGTGGTGGGTCCAATAGCCGACAAAGTGAGGGCTGCCCACTGCTCCTGGCTGCCCCTGGAGGACGGACAGCCAGGATGGGATAAAAGCAGAGACTATATCTCATCGTTCGCCACTACTGCATGTGTGTGTCACCCTCCGCATGTGTGTGGTAAAATGTGTGATCAATAAATCATTCTTCTTAATCGAAGGACACACAGACACACACACACAAAGACAGAGATTCCTTGCATGATTAGATAGATAAATATTCTATACTCTTAATCAGTAATTAGCCCAACTTATTCTGCAACCATATTACATCATGGAAGCTATGACTGAAGGTGAAAAATGTGATTTAATAAATCAGCCAATGGGATGAGTTTGCATTTTCCAATTAAGAACAAAAAAGTAAACGTTTCCTTACTTGTAGGAAAAATGAAAAACGTATGGAGTTTTCTTTTCTCTTCTCCAGACAGCGGTGTGTGCCGGTTCCCATGCCTGGTTTTCCTGTGTTTTTATTTTAGATGTATTTCTTTTCCTTAGTTTCCTACTTGTACGAAACAAAATCTTTCAACACAACTGAGTTAAGGGACTGTCCCGATCACTGCGTAATGGAATGAACGAAACAAAAAAACCTGTGTCCCGAGCCCAACGTGGAGACACGTGTCTCCCCGTTGCTTTCCGTTGCTATGGGACTTCATTTAGTAAAAACCTGATGTTTTTGTGTAAATACTTTACTTGTAAATAATAAATCCTGCTGTTCTGTAACAGGGAGAACGGGGGAATTGCCCGACCAGAGCGCGCGAATGAGTCCGCACTTCCGTGTACGCGGAGCACGTCAGTTGAGTAGGCGATCCTTCAATGTGGCCCAGGACAAGCGATCGGATCTCAAACCACATTGAGGACGCATTGGGTGTGTTTCCACCTGGCATTAACATGCGTCTTTGGTGATCGGATCACTAAAGACGCATGTTAATGCCCAGTAGAAACGGCATCTGAGAGCCAAAGAAAATTGAGGGGCAATCAGATCACAAGGTGCCCCCCCCCCAGTGGACCCACGGAAGATCCGCCCTTGCTCCTCCCCTCTTTCCCTGCCCTCTTTCCACTTCCACTGCCGCCAGCAACTGAGTCTGCTTTGCGTCTTGTGCGAGGCTGAGTCAATATTGGGAGGTAAAGAAGGGAGGGGAAGGGAGGGGAAGAGAGCGGCGCGGAAAGGAAATGTGGCCCTAAGATGTCATGTAATAAGAGGAGCTGACAACAATTGCGAGCAGAGGTTACTGTAGGTCGAAAGCTCCCGCTCGGATATTTAAAGAGGACCGGCAGCCCTTTGAGAGAGCGACTTGTGGTGTTGTGTGTAATAATAGCTGGGACTCACTGGGAAACACAAAGGAGTCATGATCTGGTTAGTGAGCCAAGTTTAGTGCTAGAACTGGGGGCGGATTAAATAGACACTGTGAAGCCAGGATGCACAGATGTATCCTAGGAGCTAAATGGTCTGATCTTGATCTTCTACCACTATCAATATCGATGAACACTATGTATAAATGAGTAGATATGCATTGCGAGCTTATCTTTCAACAAATGAAACACCAAACTTTTTCAGATCTGATCTATTGGAACGCGGTATTGAGTCGTGCATCCTGACCTTCAGTCACTCACTCACTCACATACACAACTTGTGCAATATATAGGTGTAATAACCCCAGCTAGCACGGTGGAAACGGGCCGCTTCCGGCTGAGCGGCGGTCACGCAGCTGCGAGGCGGCGGCGCGGACGAAATGTGGGCCGAGTCCGGGCCGTAATTGGCTGGGGTGCCCATTCCGCCGTGACTGATGTTGCCCGACTGTTACTATTATTTGTAAATCGAGCCGCTTGTAATTTCTGGCAGATGGCATCTGGATGTGTGAAAGTTGTGGTTATGTGTTTAAAAATCAATTCGATAATATACAAATTGACAAATTGAGCGGGTTAAGGGCCGGGACACCGCCGTAGTCACCTGACATCGACTAATAGACCTTCCGGTCAGACAGAGCTTGACCTTGACAAAGGACCCTTCTTATTTCGATGGAAGGAGACCGATCGAACTCTGCAAACGTGGGTTCATCTGATTGCTGTGTTCTATGGTTGTTGACCACGTCAAGGGACTCAGCTGGGGATTATTGCTGTTGTTTTTGTGTTAGCCAGTGTCCCACCGATCCAGTAAAATTGAGCTATTTTGTTTTCTAGAACGACATGGTAGTTGCCACATAAAAACACTGCTGGTCACTTTAGTTCCATGATTGTTTCTCCCGTCCTTGTTACTCACCAATCCTACTGTGGCTACCGTTGCTATTCGCCATATTATCAGACATCCATCACTCTCTTGTGCCGTCTTCGATCTGAAGGTTGGCTTTCTTGGTCCTCCAGCTGTTTCTCTCCTCAGCCTTTCTCTTGAGTTAAATGTAAAGACAGCATAGGTTTGGTGAGAAATATAATTTATGTCTGTGTTTCTGCCATTTAAAGACACATTTGTTGATGTGCCTCTTCTGCATTTGGGTTAAGGTACAGAGCTGGAATATACATATATTGTCAACATTTATGGTATTTTATGAAGTGTGTTTTAAAATAAATAAATATGTTTTCTTTTACATTAAAGGGACTATATGTAGTTGTATTACATGTATTAATCGGTTTGTATCGCCAATGTGTGAACAGATTGTAACGTAACGTAACGTAAAAATGAGACCTTCCCCGACGTTCTCCGTTGCCTAGTTCTATGTGAAGGACTGGGGCCGGTTTTGGCGAGAAACTCCAAAGGAAGTGACGTTTATGTGCGTGCCCGAGTGCTCTGGACGCAATGGATAACATTGGATAACAGGAGCACATGCTCCTGATGAGGAGATGAAGAGGAGGTGGATGCAGCTCAGACAGAGATGGAGGGAGAAAGCGAAGAAGCAGACGGACTGATCCACCATAGGACAGAGGGAGCCACAATCTGAGACTGTAGTGCGATGATGAAAAAATAAAATTGACAAATCTGTCTAAATCAGTCAATGTCTGCTTATTTATTAAGGGTTTTAGTTAACAGCTGATTGTGTTATGATATGAGGCAACATAATTGAATGCTATAGTTATAATAAATGGGCATTGTGTAAAAAAATTAATGTTTTTACATTAAGGTGTTATGAGCACTACATCATATCTCTATAGACTTGAATATAAAAGTTAATTCTAACTAAATTGTTCTTATTCACATATAACTATCTGCATATTTACATATATGGGGGAGCGAAGAGTGCAAGTTCAAAACACAAAGAAGGGAATAAAATGTTATTTAGGAAGAAAAAGTAAAAGTTTTTACTTTTACACTGCTGGCCGAGCTCAGCCTAATGTAATCGGGCTGATTCTGAGCCGACCGACAGAAACGATGTAAATCGGTGTCGGCGCGCCGATCAAATTAGTTCCAACTCACACAGTCGGGCTGTAATTGGTCATCAGTGCTACTTGGGACACCGGTACTACACTACACATTCTGTATTAAGCTAGTTAGTACATAGTCATAATTCATGTACATGTGCACAATGTAGGCTTTGTTCAATTAAAAATGTGAGCCCTGGCCAAGAAAGACACAAATTAGAAACATATAGACATTGACGTCAAAAGGTCCACAGTATGAAAATTATGAATAACTTCATTGACTGTATAATGTATAATATCAGTCCAGCCCAGCTCACTTTTACCAGTAGCTTCTGTGGAGAACAACAAAGATTTAGATTTCTTTACACTTCTGACTAGAATGTGAAGACATACTGAACAAGCACGTATCAACTATGGATAAAGTGAGAATTTCAATGGAAAGCAGAAAAAAGAAACATACACAATTTGTAATAATTCATATGTAATATCTGAATTGTACTATTAAATCTTCATACTCTTCCGATACATATGCCGGAATAATACTTTCACCATTTTTTCTGTTCACCGTGAGCATGTAATGAATATCCTTATGAGTCATTTTTGGATAAAAACATTACTCATATTCTCACATTGGCCTAGATTTGCTGTTTACTCATTTAACATCTGTTCAACATTTGTACATTTTTTTGCAGTCACCTAGAAACCGCTCCTTGTATAGGCTACAAACAAGTAAACTGAATAACGCTTCATCAAGTCAGTGAAAGGTTTAACATTTTCGGTAATATCTTTTCATATGTGTTATGAGGTACAAGACTTCCTGTATATTCAGCGATTTAAAAGACCGACTACTATACATGTTACAAAGTTTATCCAGTGTATGTTAGTATTTCTCATCATTCCTAGAAAGGATGAGAGCATGTATCTGCAACTTGAAGACCAAAGTACGCTTTAGGGTTTTTTTCAGAAACCATCGAACCCACGGACACGAATGAATAAGATTTGTATTCGGAGCAGTCCACACACACTGTGGACGAAGTTTGATCCACATCGCACTATATCTGTAAAAAAAATGCATTAAAAAAACGTTTTTCTGGAGCCGACGTACCGACAGTAGCCGGGCAAAGGGCCGGATGGAGCGGGGCGCCTGACATCATCACCTGCGCTTCGCTCTCGACTCCATTGGCGTGTGTTGGTTTCTCCGCGCAGGATCTGCGCCGGGTCGAGACGAGAGACAGCAGCAAGTGATGCTGTGTTCACGGGAACTCTGAAAACTGTAATTTGTGTCGGTGGGCCCGTGGTCTGTTATCTTGGAGTTTTTCCGTCGCGTGGTACCGGCTCAACTTGACTCTACTCTACTCGCCTTTTTTGGTTTTCCATCGGCAAAAGTTGTGGCTAGTACCTGGTAACTGGAACTTTTTTGATATCACCTCCGTCGAGGTTCCAAGCGAGCTGATCCAAAAGGTCAAATGAAAACACTGCACTGCACTGCACACAGCGCTGCGCTTTCTTGTATTAATTGTATTTATTGAACTGTCTTCAATTTATCAATGGCAATTGCTGCGACTAACCTGGACCCTGTGCATTGCTGCCTGCAGCTATATTAATATTATTATTATTTTTTTTTTAATATTAATATGATGATGATGATGATGATTATTATTATTTTTTTTTTAATTATTATTATTATTCCTAAACAGTAGCATGTGGCGGTAACGCAATAACGGTTGAAAATGCTGCGTCATCGCCATCTTGTGTTCATCTCAACATTTATGCCTGATCACTGGGTTAGGGTTGTTTTTATTGTTAATATCAATAATAATAATTATATATTATAATAATATAATATATATTGTGATTATTATTGTTATTATAGCATACATTATAATATCATTGTTTTATGTTTGCCCTGATCCTCTTCCATACAAAACACAAAACAATAAAACTCTAAATAATTAGTTATAAAGACGGCGATGTGCTGTGTGGTTAGAAATATACAAATAATAATGAATAATATCTATTTACATTGACACGACTTATTTTATCCTGTACTTCACCGGACAATCGTCACCAGTGAATTGAGAAGCAGCGCCACCTAACGGCTCCTTCCTGCACCTGGCTGGTTTTCTGTCGTTCAGTTCGCTAAAGCAATGCGAGAAGAGGTTGTTTCAAAGTTATTCGTAGTATTAATATCGTGTCGTATTGTCATCGTGTAATATTATTATCAACGCGTCGGGGTTTTGGGTTTTTTTTGGTTTGTTTTCGAACAAACAATGGCGGTCAGGTGACCCACGCTCGGGGCTCTGAACGACCATATAAAGAGGGAAGTTGGAGAGAAGTTTAGGGTCAGTATCCCCACAGCGGACACCACCATGCTTCCCGGACCGCTGCTGGTCGTCCTGCTGGTGCCGTGCACCGCTGATTTCCTCCCGCCTTCGGTGAACATCAATTTGGACGATCCGCCAGAACTGCGATGGGCGCCCTTAGTGAAAGCGTTTGATATCGACTATCTGAAGACCGCGGCGGCAGAAGTCATTGAGTGAGTTTTTAATATCGTTATTATTTATTTATTTATTTATTTATTTTATTTTATTTTATTTTATTTTATTTTATTTTATTTTATTTTATTTTATTTTATTTTATTTTATTTTATTTTATTTTATTTTATTTTTTATTATTATTATTTTATTATTATTTATTATTTTTTATTATATATATATATTTATTTATTTATCTATTTATTAATTTATCTATCTATTTATTTATTTATATTATACTTTTCAATTATCTGTACTTAAGTATCTTCACTTTCGGAGACTTTTCACTCTACTACATTTCTAACTTTAGTTTAAAAAACAACAACAAAATGTTTGTTTTATATTTATTTATATATATATCAAAACCAGGGACTGGATCTATCGACCTTCTGATTTAGGATTGCAGAGCAATGACTCATCAGGTCCATATCCTTGTAATTACTATAACACCTATTATATTAATTTTGTGTAGTGTAATCAAGATCTGCATGAGCACTCATCTGCAGAAAAAAAAGCTACAAAAGCTCTTTATTTATGCCCTATTACATCAGGTATGACAAGTATTTTTTACATCATTTAAGTGCAAGTATGTTGCATTTTTACTTCAGTAAAACTTCAGTGCACTTCTTCCACCACTGATTAAATTATTTTACTATTTTCCTCTGGCTTGTCTTGGGCCCTGTGTGTTTCCTTGTTATATCTGAGGTTGAAGCTAAAACAGGACATGTTTGTTTCTTTGCAGCGCGACGGTTCCCAAATGGGTGCATGTCGCCGTTGCTCCTATGGTGGCCACCTTGGAAAAGTACATCCCCCAGCCCTACCGCGGGGAAATCCATGGCATGGCCTTCCACTTCGGAGCCAACCTCTCGGACATCATCATTCTCAACTTTGCCTATGAAATATCTGCGTACGTGCATGATTCTGTGACGGCATCTGACTCGATTATAAATGTTGAGTCGTCCAAACAAGCTTCTGATGGAGCTTTTTGCTTTTTTTTCCCTGTAGATTTTGTACGAGTATTGTAGCCCAGGACACAAATGGAACTGTGTACCACGGCAGGAACCTCGACTATCCACATGACGTACTGAGGAATCTGACCGTCAACCTAATCTTTCTCAAGAATGGCAAGGTATGTTGCGTAACCCTAATGCGGCAATAATTCAATATAGTCTTGCACATGGCCGGCGGGTCAAGCAACAGGTCACTTAAAAACACTTTTAAATGATATTGCCGTCATTATCTCCAAACCTCACAGGTGCTTTATCGCGGGACTTCTTTCGCTGGCTACATCGGCTTGTGGACCGGTCAGAGTCCCAACAAGTTCACCATATCTGGAGACCAGCGCGGTATAGGACCACACTTTGTCTAATTGGCCAAATTTTGGCCTTCGAGTGTTATGTGCATAGTGCATTTATATGCACTATGCTCTAACCTGCTTGTTCCCGTTGTAATTACCAGGCAAGGAGTGGATCTGGGAGTGGTGGAAGAACGTGGTGTCTGCGTTCCTGCTGAGGAGATCCCCGGTCAGCTGGCTGGTGAGGGAGGTGAGTCCATTATGAAAGGAACTGAGAATTCTGTTAAAAATATGATGGCAGCATAATAAACCTGATATTTTTAAGCGGGATAAACCTGAGGAATTTAAGTGGTATATACAGAATACTGACAATAAACAATAAAAAAACAAAAGTGAACAGTAAACAGCAAACACTTGTATTGTAACATCTCCACAACGCTCTCCGATCCCCTCTAAACAACACAGACCCTGGAGAAAGCAGAGGACTTCCAGGAGGCTGTGATGCGTCTTTCCAAAATCCCCATCATCACAGGGGTGTACTACATCGTGGCGGGGGTCCGGCCGGGGGAAGGTGCCGTGATCACCAGGAACCGGAAGGGCCCGGCCGACATCTGGCCCCTGGATCCTCTGAATGGAAGGTGAGTGGAAAAAAAGAAAAGTGGTTCTGGTGTAACCGGTTGTACAGGAAGTGTTTAAAGCCTGATTCACACCGAATCCCACGGATCCTCACCCCTAGTGGGCGTCGGATGAGCTGCGTCTGAGTTTCATATCACAAAATACAGTCAGGTCCATAAATATTTGGACATTGACACAATTTTCATCATTTTAGCTCTGTAACAAAAAGATGGAGTCTGATGACGTAGTAGTAGCGTGGGATCATGGGGGTTGTAGTCTTCATTTGTCACGTGTGCGTTTTACAGGGACTGCTTCTGCGGCAGAACACGCAATAATTAATCGTACTCCATCAAACAAGTTAGTAGAGTAATAGTAGAGCAATACAGACAATCGGTGAGTAGAAAAAAAGTTTGGGAAAAAAAGTTATGGTGGTCCTCTGACATGACATCCGGTGTTCCGTGTGTTGCCCCCGAAGTTCTAGCAGTAGAGGGGGTAAAGGGGGGGTTATCAACATTAAAAATTGTTGGAAACATTTGGGATAATGTAAGTACACAACTCAACTAATTATATAACATAGGTCTAGTTGTTTTAATGCAGAAAAGTTACATATTGTACCTTTCAGCCACAAAACTCCCAAATGAATGAACTTAAAAAAATAATTGGTTTCAAATTGAGCCTTCTTTATAGAGATCTAGTTTATTTGAATGACAATTCAGACACACAAAAAAGAGCATCATGTCATTGTCACCCTTAATTATATTAACATTTCAATAGAGAACCCTCTCTCTTCTGCTTGTAGATGGTACCTGGTGGAGACGAACTTTGACCACTGGCTTCCTCCCCCGACGAGGGATCACAGAAGGTGTGTGTGTGGCCGTTCAGTCTGAACCAGTTCATTGTGTTAATCTGCACAGCCGGCTGTGGGGGGGACGGAAAACAATTAACATCTTGTTGTGTGATATTGTATTATTCTCCATCTCTCAGAGACACAGCCAACAATGCTTTGAATGCCACAGGCCAGGCTCACATCAACATGGCTACACTTTACAAGGTAACATATGAAAAAAAACTAACGTGGGCAACACTGCATTTTCCATTTGAATGTAATAATTGCACATGACCTATGCTTACAACCGTTTTGTAATGTATTTTTTCCCCCCCACCGCAGGTTTTGTCTGTGTTTCCAGTGTGTAATGGGTAAGAGGTCGTCGAGACTATTTATTGTGCCCTTTGCTCTACAGATGAATCTCGTGTGTGCACGCTGATTCGTTGGGACACTTAGGAACACTGAGGCTTTTAGTTCCCTATGTCGCCCCGAGCACAAATGTCAACGGGCCATTGTTTGTCAGCACAGTTAGAGGAAGTCGCAGACAGTAGCAGAATTTTAATTACTCAATTGTATAGTGAGGCCAGAAATTAGGATTTTATGAGGAACTCTACCTATGCAAAAAAAAACAACATTTGCACTAATTTCCATAATGTGAATTTGTTGATACAGTGGTGTATGCTTACTGATAATTTTTGAGCAGATTTTATTTTTTATTTTGTGGTTCACTTATATTTTTATTTTTGTTGTTGTTTTCCTGTTATTTCTAGGTTATATATTTTGTGTTTTGTTTAACATTAGGTTTAGTGAATATTTTCATATTTTATTGTGTACAGTCAACTGTTTTATTGTACAAGTGCAGTGCCCTTCAAATCATGCCTGTTTGCCTGTCCAAACAACTTCACACTCTGACATGAACTGCTGCACGTACGGGTTGCGCTCGCGAAAGTTGCGGCGACGTGCAGTGAAAAAATACACTCACTACATATTGGGGCTGCACTGCGGACGTAAGTGACTCAGTCGCAGCCCTGAAGCCCCGCCCTGCCGCTGGACAGAGCTGAGCAGCAGAGCCCTGAAGTCCCGCCCCGCTGAGCGGCTCGCTGTTCACTTGTTTATTCAAAGTTTATTAATATTACACGTGTCGCGTGTCCAAATTGCACCTAATTCGACGCCGCACGTCCTTGGGTCCCCAGCAATACACCCGCAAGTGTGAAGTACGTCGGACGAACGGTTGTCGAGATAATGGAAAGACAGACAGACAGACAGACAGAGATAGAGCTCAACAGTGAGCTTCCGGGAGTAAAAACCCCATTCATATTCTCAATTAAGGTTTTGATTATTATCCATAATGTCGTAACCATCCCAGGTAGACATACCACGAGCTAGGAGATTGTGAAATGATGGTAAGTGCTCCTGTAGAAGCCACAAGTCTGTATGATATCAACCTTTTATTCGCGATCTCATGGAGAAGTACTACACTACCCACAATCCTAAAGGGTAACAACGACGTCTCTGATTGGTGGAGCGCGCTGTTACCATGGAAATGTTTACCGCACCGGCTGATGGGGTACATTCAAATTTTCAATAAGGACGAACCAGGGGGCATTCGGAATGGTTTATGGGATGAGTAGTTCCTTCACTCTTAAAATAATTATGTACACTGTCTTGTAGCTTTGCCTTTTTTTGAGTTTTCCAAATACGCTTTGCTCCGAATCAAATGTTTTATAGTCACGATTCATCTGGTAGTCGGTAGTCTATCTATCTATCTATCTATCTCAAGCATGTTTCATAGTTTTTGTTTTTATCTAGCGTTTAAGTTACATCTTGATGTTTTGGACTCATTTACTTTTTCATTCTCTCAGAATTACCGTTTACACAACGACAATGAGCGCAGCGGCCCCTGAGACATACAACACACTCGTCAGGCCAGAGGTGAATGAAAGCTCACAATCTCATGTTGCCCCTTCATATTAAGACACTGTATAATAATTCTGAAATGAATGTGTGAGCTCATAGTCACCAGCGACCCACCTTTTCTATGTCTTTTCTCAAGGGCTGCCCCAGGATCGAGTGAATTAAGCCTCCCGTTTGGACCATCTCCAATAGAAACAGATAGAGCTCCAGGACTGTTGTTTTCTTTCTTCAGGGTTTTGTTTGAACAGGGCAGAATGTAATGCAGGATTCAGTACATGATTAATTATTTCGAGACAGACAGCGCTCTCTCTATAAACAGTAAAACTCAACGAAAGGTCAACCATTAGAGATTGCAGCTGAGGAAACAGTTTAAAGGGGAAGTGTGATAATATTTGATTTTTGTGATAATAATAAATATGGGAAGGGGTTGATAATATGCCAACCCCTTCATGTCAGCCCTATTTTCCAAGTGTCGAGAAAATAAATGAATAAATGAATGAGCAAACAAAAAACATTCACTTGTTATAATTGTTGTTGGGTTTTAATTTGATTCAAGATTTTGCAGATTTCTTGTTTTGTGTTCTATGAGAGGTCAAATCAGACCAAAATGTTATTTCACATTAAAAAATAAAAAAATAAGAACAGAAGTCTCATCAGCACATCCAGCAAGATATACCATCGTCCACAATGCTGCGTTCCAGTGAAGTCGAAACTCGGAAACCCCGAACTTCTACACGGAAAAGGGCCATTTAAGTCGGAATTCCGAGTCGGACTTTCAGGGCAGATGGCTCTAGCCCGAGTTTGCAGAGATAACAGATATGACGTCACCGCAACATGACGTCAAACCCCGTTAACGGTAAACAAAAGGCCATTTGCTTTCGTTTTTATTTGAAAATACGCCTAAATTGGACCTAAACCGCTCTGTAGTCGTATCTCCTATCTCCTGTAAACTTGTAGAATTCACAAGCTTGCCAAACAAACACTCCCATGTTTTCCCGAACGGAGTCAACGGAACACATTTAGCTCGGGAAGTGGAAACTACCGACTCGCAATGACCGAGTTCCGCTGGAACGCAGCGTTATGAGCTCAAATTTTCGATGACGTCATGACGCTCCACAGCGGGTCACATGACTGGCGGCCACTTCCTGTTTAGTCTGGAGCGGCGGAGGTCCACTACAACTGCGACGGCGACCCACTACCGTGTCATCCGAGATGCTGGCCCTCATCAACAGGCTCCTGGACTGGTTCAGGACCCTTTTCTGGAAGGAGGAGATGGAGCTGACGCTGGTGGGACTCCAGTACTCCGGGAAAACTACGTTCGTCAATGTGATAGCGGTGAGCGGCAAACACGCACAGTCACAGTGGGCCCCGTCTGCGGGAGACCGCGTTCAAGGATCCGCGTTTAAAACCAGTTAGTGTCACAAAACAGCTCGTACTCCCGGTATGAACCGCTGTCTGGGGTCGTTTAGCCCATTTGTTAGTGGGACTGAATGCTGTTCCTGACGCATAGGACACATGGTGTCAGCTGGTAGTTCAACATCACTTCCATGATGTCAACATTGATCCAAACGGCATTTAGTCAACATGTCAACACACTGCATTTAGTCAACATGTCAACACACTGCATTTAGTAAACATGTCAACATGTCAATACACTGCATTTAGTAAACATGTCAACATGTCAATACACTGCATTTAGTAAACATGTCAACACAACACCTGCATTTAGTAAACATGTCAACATGTCAACACACTGCATTTAGTAAACATGTCAACACACTGCATTTAGTACAACATGTCAACACACTGCATTTAGTAAACATGTCAACATGTCAACACACTGCATTTAGTCAACATGTCAATACACTGCATTTAGTAAACATGTCAACACACTGCATTTAGTAAACATGTCAACATGTCAACACACTGCATTTGTCAACATGTCAATACACTGCATTTAGTAAACATGTCAACATGTCAACACACTGCATTTAGTAAACATGTCAACATGTCAACACACTGCATTTAGTAAACATGTCAACACACTGCATTTAGTAAACATGTCAACATGTCAATACACTGCATTTAGTAAACATGTCAACACACTGCATTTAGTCAACATGTCAACACACTGCATTTAGTAAACATGTCAACATGTCAACACACTGCATTTAGTCAACATGTCAATACACTGCATTTAGTAAACATGTCAACACACTGCATTTAGTAAACATGTCAACATGTCAACACACTGCATTTAGTAAACATGTCAACATGTCAACACACTGCATTTAGT